>JBAMJV010002191.1:0-179733 GCA_037951105.1 Echinarachnius parma | reverse complement strand
AGCCAAGCCTATTTTTCTTTACTCATTTTCAGTCATTCAAATATTTCAGTTTGAATTCTAAATGTTTGTAGCTTGTATATATTAATGTAGTTTCAAATGAGGTACCATACTGACATAAAATAAGGAATTTACAATAACTAGCATACCTTTCCATATTAGTTATCTTCAAAATTAATTTTAACATTTCATTTTTTATTTGAATACAAATTTCATTTACAAATTACAAATATTTAATAAATAATAATTTCAATAATATTTTATCTGCTCAACAAACGGAATCTCTCTATTGATGTTGTCATTTGATTTTTAATTGAAAACAAAAAAATCATTTACAAATTCTATTTATTTTTTATTTATATTAATTTCAATAATATTTTATCATCCCAACAGATGGGTCCGGTTTTTGTCAGCCTGGACGGAAATTTTGGGTTAGTCCGAAAGCGGTCATCAGGGACTAGTGATTACCCACCTAACCATGCCAGTGCCATGTTCATCAATGATGCTGAAGTTCAACAATATGTTGACAGTTACAACGGCACTGCACAGACTCAACCAGACGAAACCAATGTAATTTAATTTATTTTTATTTTATATTTTATTTTATTTTATTCTGCAGTGTTTTGCTTTGATCTTATATCAGTTTAGCATCTCAAACCATTCTTATACCATTCAATATAATGAAATGTTCTATTCCATGCTTTATTATTAACCCTCTTTAATGTTTTAGCCCTTTCTCTAACCTAATCAGCCAGGGTTATTTTGACTATGCTAAAGTGGGGGTGTATATTTGTGGATCCCCACCCCCCCCCCCCCCCCCCCACTTACTAATGCATGACAATCATACATTTTGGCACACAGATAGCCTACAACCTAAACTACAAGATTGCATTGTTATTGTTTGTACTTAAAGGGTACCACTTCCCAAAATGATACTCAAATTAGAGAAGGGTAACATTTTTAGTATTTCATTTGGATCCTACAATAACTTTACTCAAATATGTTTTCAGAAAAAAAAATATAATTTGAAAACGCATCACTATTCTCAGACATGCGGCCATGCAGTCTGAATGCTCAGACTAGCGGCTAGCGGCGCTCTGTGCAGACCGAATGAATCACTCGGGATTCTATTGACGTACGCATGTGTTGCACTGGCGTACTCGCAAATGCCGGGCTGTGTGGAACCAAAAGATAGCCGTGGTTCCGTAAGGTGTGGAAATGAATTGCTTTGTTTATGAATTACACAACCCTTTGCAAATGTTGGGTATCTATTTGATACACAAAACTGTACCAAAACATATAATGATGTGTTGTCCTTTTACTGGTGGTCCCCTTTAATATGAATTAATAAAGCAAATTCATGCAAATTTTTCTTTTTGTCTGTCAATCATCATTAGTGTGCATGAGTAGTAAAAAATGTCCTCATATATTTTTTTGTTTCTTATCCCCTCACTCTGGTGGAACAAGGGTAAAAAATCTTTATCCTAAGAATTTGTACACAAATTAGCAACTTGGGGGTTGACACTTACTTCCAAAAGGTCATATGACTTTGGAGATAAATGTGATGAGTAAATGCCACATGCTTCTTGTTATGACAGAAAGACTGCAGTAATTTCCAAGCAGGGACAACCATCCGGACAAAGAACCAGACGAAGAAGTTGGCCACAACTGGCGTGTTTGGAGCTGCATGCCGACACGGAATTCCCCTGGTCTTTCTGAACATGGAGCATGGCGAAAGGTAAATTACTGTTTAGAACAAAAAGTGTGACGAAATGTTTGTCGGAGAGGGTATTATTAAATTAACCTCTTTTGTATTTTGTACCCTTGACCATCAGATAGGGATTGGGGACTGTTGTCTTTTTCTGGAGTATTTACTACTTGGGACTTGCAATGATTTTGTGATTCAAGTGACCAACATTGAGTACATTTTTGACAATATATCATTCTAAAATACATCAACATTGTAATTTAATTATTTGATAGTTGTGAATTTGCAAACAAAAAAACACAACACGTGTATGCTACTAGGTACAAATATTGATTTTATTAAATTTTCATAAATTACTATATATTTTCGAATTAATATATTCTGAAACAAATACAATTTTCATTGTTTCATACACTTCACTTAATAAATTTTCACGGCCTTCAGACGCTTCACCCCCCCCCCCCCCCCCCCGACTGTACAAAGACCTAAAATGCCCATTGATGTACAAACAAGTAAAATTTCACAAATAATCTTGGTTGATACCATTTTTACATGCTCAGACTAATGAAAACACCACCATTTCAGTTAACACAAACCCGATCTGAACTTGAAGTGACATTCATTTCAATCAATGCGGGGCGGGAGTTATCTTTATGGAATTTTGCGTATAAATGATGAAACACGCCGGGGTACCGTCTATGTCATCAAATGCCCAACACTAACACTACAAGGCTGGTGAGCAGACAACGCTAACTAAACACCAGCAATCATGTGGCACTGCCTTGAAATACATCATAAACAAAGGTCAAACACCAATTCATTTCAAGTACAATGTGTAGGCTGCAGTTAGTCTTGACTAAACACCAGCTCAACAGCATGTATATATGATATTCTACCTACTTATCAATAAACATCATAGTTTGTGTGTATGTGTGTGTGTGTACTGGGGGGCGGGGGGTGGTGTGTCATGGGCCCCCGCCCATATCAATTTAATTCACAGCTTTTATGTAATTTGATTTGAAAGAGAGTACAACAAGAAAACTCAGATCGACTATACTTACAGGGAATATTGTTATTTTATATTTTATATCCATTCATAGACTAGCCTACCCTGCATTGGCAATCCAAAAGATCATGGAAGCAATGTCGGCTCCTCAAGAGATTATCATCATGTACGACATAGCCTGCAAGCTTCATGCACATCTGCTGGTAAGGGATACTCTTTGAAGAAAATAAAAGTTCAGTTATAATATTGTTCTATATTATTAAAAGTAGATATTCGTTGTTTTTTCCCGCTTTTTTCACTGAAATCGGCATGTAATTATCATTTTCAATGCGATTTACAGGATTTGAGAACTGAGCGAAAAATGAAACCACTTTTGTACAAGTGCAAAATAGTCCTGCTGATATAAGTATACTTCAATTGTTAATATATTTGTATCAAAGTATAAATTTGAAAAACTTAGACCTGTCGCATGGGGTGAGAGAACTGATGCAATTCCCCTTTGATGCTAAAGAAATGGTAAATGTTACTAAGTCCCTTTGATCTCACAATACTTTGTTTTGAATCATAATTTCTGTATAAACACAAAAAATATCATGTAACTCACATAGTGCCCGAGTCAAATTAATTGGCTACTCATATCCGACCGTGAATATGAATATCCGAAGAACGAAAAAAAAAAATTTAAGTTATAACTTTCTTTTGTTCAGTAATGGTGCACATTTTGGTTACTAAGGTTACTAAAAAAAGTATAGAAAATTACAAATTATGACTAAGTAAGACTAAGACTTCGCCGTACTAAAAAGTATACATAATTGCAAATGACTAAGTTATCATTAAAAAAGGGCGGTTACAACGGAAATGATTATTGATCTTTATCCAACCATTTTTATCCCAAAATTACATGATTGCAGTGATTAGAATGAAAAATAATTATGATTTTGTCTTTTCTCGGATAAAAATCAATTTCCATAGGATTTGTACACAAATAAAAAAATGTTTGCAATTTTGGGACCGACACTCACTTACAAAAGGTCATATGACTTTAAAACAGTGTACCAGGTTGACGCAAATTTGGTCTCAAAAGTTATACAAGATTTCAATGAAAGCTCATGCAGTCACATAGCAATCAATATCTGCGCACGTTGCGGAATTATTGCGCAAACAGTTGGGAGGGGGGGGGGGGGGCAACTTGAAAAAGTCAATGTCAATCAGAAACCCTTAACCCATTGAGGATGAATTGTTATTTGTTATAACATGCATTCTCCATAGACTCAAGCCCAAATATTTAAGTGACCAGTCTTAAACAGGTTAAATGTTTAATCAAAGCTTGCCTGTTTATTTCAAATATGTTGAATCAACTATTTCTGTTCCCCCCCCCCCCCCCCCAGAAAAAAGGAGCCTTTGGTCGAAGCATCCTAGAGCGAGTGAAATTGTGTCTTCCCATCTTCCATGCCTATGGGCATAAACGGTCGTGCCAGGTAGATAAAAATGTTTATTTTTGTTTATGTATAGTTGATTGTTGACTTTCATATAAAATTAAAATAGAAGCAATTACCTTCAAATTGGTATATAATTTGGGATATTTGGACTAAGCAAACCCTTTCAACATGAATGTCAAGGATATGGAATATGGCTGGTGCACTTTTGAAATGAGGGAGATACAGGCCATTTAAAAGATAAGTTTCCATTAAAGCCCTATGATGCTAGAAGAAAGTTAGATAAAAACATAATAATTAAACATAATTACCAATGCTCAAAATGTTACAGAAGCTAAATTAAAATACGCCTATTCAGAAAATACCAAAATCGTAAATTTCATATTTTGAACAAACTTTTACTATTTCAGCTTATAAAAGAGGATCTAGCACAGCGACAGAACGGTCCTTTTTTTTTGTAAGGTCACATAGGAAACATGCTTATTATTATCATTATTTGCATTTCTTTTGAAGGTCTGATTATCGTTGAATTTCACGACATTGCAACCTCTGATTTTTACTTACTTTTCTGTTTGCCATGTATCTGACCCATGCAAAAGACAAAATGATTGCCTTTTTGTGGCATTTGTTGAATGGTTTGCTAAATTTACAGAAAATAGAAAGAAATATGACAGTCACAATGTGAAAGGTTGTTTTTTAAGGTTTAACAATGAGGCACAAATTATATAACTTTTCCAATAGTTTATGCCCCCTATTTTCATCCATCTGACTGACATTGCTTGTATTTTGGTCCATGCGTTCCTTTGCGCCAAATGCACATTTTAATGTCTAATATGGAAACCATCATTTCACGGGTACAATTTGTATAAAAAGAGGCTCGAAGCATGGTCCTCAAATTCTCACCAGTGGCGAAATTTCATGTCATGATAAAAGAACAAGAATAATCACCGCCTTAACCATTTCAAGCTTATTCAATTTGATGTTCAAAGTACTTTGTCTCTATTATCAGAGTAAATCCCTTCGCTAATTCAGTCTAGACAAATAATCTCTTCACACTACAGTCTGAGTATAGGAGGTAACTAGAAACATTTCTGTCCGACATTACCAGGATATGACATTTCAAGTGACCGGCTTAACTCTGACATGTATGACTGGAATGTCAACGAGCCCAATTGTCTAGATGCTCTTGCGCAAGAGAAGTGCATTCATGCTTTTGGGACAATAGGCTAGGCAAATTTTGTAGGCGTGACATGGTTAATCAGGTTACAGGTGATTATTGTCTTACTGCTCATATCATATTCCTTCCGTGTTCCTGACCCATTCAAAAAATGGTTACAAAGTAACCGACATGTACCAGAATAGAATCTCAGAGTCGCAAACATTATGGTGGCATTTAGAAGATTTTTTTTATTTACCCGCAATGAAAAATAAGATACTTCTCTTTCATAAAATGTAAATCCTGAAGATATTGAATTTGATGTAAGTCTTCAGTGTTACAATTAAAAACCAAATGGAATTGTGAATTTCAAGTTCATAACAGAGGACCTTTCATGAATAATTGTAAGATAATCAAGAGCCCTCTGTGCGGTGTTGCCAAAAGACTGTATGTGTCCGCCTCTAACACTTTGTTTATTGTCGGAAATATCAAAATTTAGATTTTTAACGTTTTGAATTTTCGAAGATTTCAGCTTTAAAATGATATATAACTTGATAGTTTGTTAAAGGATCTTAGCCGTATTGTCCAAATCTTAAAAATTAAATTTTAATTCTAGCGGTTCCTTCATACCTTGTTGTATTCGTAATCACAATGAAATCATGGGACTGGTTTAAGTTTTTCAAATGTCCTTTTCGTTACAAATATGTGTACGATCGAAGTATTCAGATAAGAAAAAATGTACAAAGTTAATGCAATGAGTTAGTGAATATCACCCAATATCAATTTGCATTTTCACTCTTTACTTGACCATACAATGTCAATTTGACTTAAAATATTCACACATTACCCTGTGGACATACGAGATAACAATATACATTGAATCAACCATTCATCACTTTTTGCACATGTTAACAAAGTTAGTAGATCCTTTTAAAAGTCCTGAAAATGCAATTTGCTAATGTGGACCAGACCCTCGCTATTTGTTCAACAAAAGAGAAAATCACTTCTGAAGTTTTGCATCATACAGGAAAGCATTCTCACACATTGAGTGAAATCATTATCTATGGTATACAAAATTCACATTAGGACCTGCAATTTTCAGTTAATGTAGATGAAATATGTATCAATCCTTTTAAGTTGACATTACACCTAGAGACAATTTTGTATTATATTGAGACTCTATGTACTAAAGATTCACAGCAACTTTTTACCGAAATTGTGGTGCTTTGGCTCTTATGTGACCGTGCACTTTAATGTTTCTCTATGATTGATTGTCTTTTATTTTACAATAATGTTTTTTTAATACTTTTTATACCAGATATTATTTGGCTCTAAATGGACCCATGGTGTTGGCCTGACCGATGGCGAGATCATGGAAAGGATGTGGGCATTCCTCCGGAAATTCTCCCACATAACAAAAGAGATGACTCCCTCCCATAGAGTTGATCTCCTCACAGACGCTCTGTACTATTTTACAGAGAAGAAGTTGGAGACCATTGGTAAATTGAATGATTGTTTAATTTCCAGTTGCAAGTTATTAACAGATAATTAAGTCTTTGTTTCAAAATAAACAAAGTGTCCTTTATAAGATGGTTAATTGACATTTTATTCATATTTATAGTTATTTCATTGTTATGCAATGCCTTTGCCCAAGAAGTGGTCAGAGGCATTTTATTTTGGGGTTGTCCATTGTCAGTTCCCTTCTTGCGATATCTAAACAAATTGATTGCCACATCAATTTCACATTAGGTATCAGTGGAATGACAAGAGCTGTGTAGGTTTGGGGATTCATGAAGTCAGACACTAAGGTCACAGTGTTCAATATATATGCAAATATAGCTCGTAATGTTAAAATGTTGGATTATTATGTGAATGTATCTAACAAGAGCCAATATTGCCATTCAATTTCTGGGTGTTGAGTTGGAAAGGTTAAGGCACAGGATTCAATGGTGCTCAGAATAATTGCTCATTATTGAGATATCTTCAGATCTGGGTAATGTACTACCATCATATTTTAGTTTACACATCAGTTTGACTCTGTGCAGTCAAAGAACTGATTAGTTTATTGTTGTTAACTAGGTCACTGCCATAAGATTCTGAAATCCCCATAGACTTTGTACACATCCCTCCTGGTTCTTGAAGCAACAGGTTAAGATGAGATTTCATAGTTTTAATCTATGAATCATGCTGTCATGTTCATATTACCAATACTTTTATTAATTGTCCTGTCTCCTTGTCAGCAAATATGGTATGCACAAACTAAGTGAAAATTTCAACATCTTGTAACTTTATTTTTTATTATATTAATATTATTTAGACATCCACCTGAAGAAGAAAATGGAGAATGCCAAGAAAGTAGAGGCTGCCACTTCTACCGAACTGATGTCTGTTCTTCAGGAATGTCAAGGTTATTATGTTTCTATTTAAAGTTCAAATAATTAAAGTCTTTTGGTTTGTGTTGATTGGGACATTGTTTTTGTCTACACCATCAGAGATGCGGTTCTATTGTCAAAATTAATGCTGAAACTGTTCATGTGTGATTCAGCAAATGAATGAAAGAGTTCTTAAGTTACATGTAAAACATGTAATAAATTTATTTCAGCTCCATTTAAAGTTGTAGGAAAGAAAGGAATTCAGCTATCACGAACTGAAAATGAAGTATTAAATTAAATAAATACATTAAGGGAGATCAGTAGAGACTTAAACATATATTTGTGATATTATTGGTAATATTAATGGCTCATGTATTCTATGTGCTATAGCATGTTTGTCTATATGTTGTTACTGACAAGCATATGGACATTTTCACAGTGGATAGTTGTGTAGGACAATGTGGAATTTTTTTTCCATCATAGGCTCATACCATAATTAAATCTTTAATATTAATAAAGGAGAGCTAACTTTACCAACTAGGCTACTGTTTGTATGGTGAACCAGTCCTGGTTGCAATAGCACACAGAAAAGGGATAATTTATCCATGTATGATTATGTGAGAATCACAGAATTTGTAACTATGTTTATTTCCTCATTGTAACTAAATTTTCACTAAAAAAGGACATAACGGCATTACATTTTTGTCTGTTGTAATATATGCATTCATGGTGCATGACAGAACATTCCTATTTGATAAATATTTAAACACAAAAACTAACTAACCCTAAAAATAGCTCATACTGTAATGATACATAATATAAACATTGAACAAACCATTCTTACTTTCTTGCATTACAGCTAATTTATGTGATTTTATGTGATTATTTCACGCCGATCCACATGCATCTTGTAATATGTGTGCATGAAAGCACACATTGCCTGTTTTGATTGTGCCTATAATAAAATATGGCAGGTAAAGAGTTTTAAACAGATTATATTTATAATTATATTGGCCTTGAGTGGTTTATTAGAAATATTGCATTCGCTAGGATCATATTGCAATCATCTTCGACTCGTACGATGTGATCGTAGTGACTGAATGCAATACATCTGACAAGCAGTATAAAGAACAAGCCAGTCAGTATTATTATTATTACACATACTTCAAAAAACAAACTTATCTTTATATGTCATGTGGATGTCATGACCAATGCAATGAATTTCTATTACTGGTCAAAAAAATTTTTTGTGTGTGTATTCACTCGTCATTAGCAAATGTGCACAAATCCATCAGTTATATGTCACAAGTAAACGTACACCTTAATGTGCACACTGGATTTATGATATTACTCGCCCAGAGTAATATCTTAACAATAATGACTGTTATGAAAAAGAAAAGAGATGCTGAAATAAAATGAGCCCCAACACCACACTTTCGGTCATAGGTCGCTGTGGATCTTTAGTACATAGAGCCTTAAAATCATACCAAAACTTTCTCTGGGTGAAAATTGAAACTTTATGGTACTTAATACTTACATTTTTCATCCACATTCTCTGAAAATTGCAGGTCCTAATTCTAATTTTGTATACCATAAATAATGATTTTGCTCGATGTGTGAGAATGCTTCACCGTATGGTGCAAAACTTAACCAAGCGATTTTCTCTGTTGTTTAGCAAATAGAGTGGTTCTGGTCCACGTTATCAAATTGCATTTATCTGGCCTCCAACAAACTTATATATATCAAGTTAAACAATTTAAAGGTGAATTCATAGAGAATTTGAAACATCAAATATCTTAATTTTGATATTTCCGACAATTAAACAAAAGTGTTAGAGGCGGACACAAATACATGATTTATTGAATTGAACAACTGGCCTATATATATAATAATCTATCATATTATAACATGGAAATAGTTTGTCTAAATATATTTCATCTCATCCTTTCTTAAATGGGCATAGCCTGGCTGGATGAATGTTGACCAATATGTTACATCTAGACATGACGGTGAATCACAAGCAAGCATCTGATCTAGGGTGAAACAAAAATGGGGCAACAATTCAATCACATGTGTTAGCAGATCTATGACAATTTGTTAAAAGTAAATCTGAATTATTAGGAAGATTGTTTTACATGTACTTTTCCCTTTCAATAATGCCATCATTATCAAGGTTAAAAACATTTTGATACCTTCGCTCATGTGCTGAAAGCACAGCATATTAGTGAAATATATTGTGACATCCAAAGGTTGACAGAGTAGTCATTACAAATTGATTCATGCATAGGCAGTATCTAAAGGTATCAGATCTGATTTCATACACTTAATATAATTTGAGAAACATATTAATTATAAGGTTGGGTACATTTATTTTATTCTTTTAGGCACACTAGCTGATGCTGCGGCTTGGAAAGAAGCAGAGAAGCTGAGCATTTCTAAAGATACCGGCATACCAGGTTAGCTCTTTATTCCTTTTGATTTATATAGTCATTATTATTTCATTTACTTGAAGGGTACTGCCAGGCATGCACAACCAATCCTTAGTTGTTTTGGTACTACAAATGAATACCAATTATACCTTAATGGGGTCTAATATGTTTCTGTGATTTGAGAACAATGCAAAGAATTACTAAGACTTACGGAACCACGGCTATCTAGTGGTTCACAAGCACGTCTTTGTTTGTACGTTCGCTCAATCAATACGCAATATATCGCACAGCCCATGTGATAGTTAGTATCATTTTGGGCATGCAAAAAATATGCCTGTGTGCACTCCCATGGTGCATACACACTATACAACAGCAGTGTTGGCGTGGATGCACTGTTTGACTGTATATTCACCTCTTTTTTGGGGGTGTGCATATTTGTTTTTATGTCTCCGTAACAAAGTTACCGGAGCCATTATGTTTTCGGGTTGTCCGTCCCTACAGGTTTATAAGAGAAATTTGATCCAGCCGTAAAAAAAAAAATGCATCCTCTTTTAAAAAAATTACAAAATAGGTGTGTTAGTAGTTGTTGGTTATTTCTCTATCTTATCACTATTTCAACAAAACATCACATGCGCAATATTTTATTCAAAATGGTTGAATGGTTGACGAGTATTAAGAGAGCACTCTCTTACGTTTTAATGGCTCTTTTTGAATGATAACATGATCTTTACTATGTTATTTGGAATTTGTGTTCACTTCTAGTTATAACTATTAGTTTGTAATATAATGATGTAGGTTTTGGTTACTAAAATTCAGTTTAACAAAAACTGTACTCCTTACTAGAACTCATCTATCCCTTTTAATGCCCTTTTCATTTTAAGCAAAGTGTGACATACAATGATATGATAAGGGCGCTCAAATTTTACTAGCTATAACAAACTAATTGATTTTTCAAAAATTAATTAACAAATCAAACAAAGCTGTTAATTCTGACTTTTAAAAAGGCAAAAACTTAAACTTAAAAAAAAAATCTCGGAATTACATTTGGCGCGCGCGTAAGGACTTAGTGCCCTTCTCTTTCTCAGCCGACGATATTCAAAAATAGCTTGTGATCGCATTATCTCAAGAGCAGATTGACGAATTCTGACCAAACTTAGTACATGTATGTTATATATGAGGCCAATGGTCTGATAACATTTTGGTGTCATGAGGTGAAAGGTCAAAGGAAACCAAGCCGACTATGTATGCAAAAATGGCTCCTGATCGCGTTATCTGAACAACGGATTGAGGGATTCTGACCAAACTTGGTACATGTATGTTCTTTGGAGAGCCAATGAACTGATTAGATTTTGGGGGCCACGAGATCAAAGTTCATGGTCACTTATGGATCATAATTGTGATACGTCAAGACTTAAAGACAGAGTACCATCAAAATTAAGTTGACAGAATAATTCAGGGCTTTGATATGAATAAATCGTGTAACGGCAGAGGCATCATTTTCAACTGCGCGCAGTCAAAGATCCATCAAGTTTCAAATAAAACATTTCCTTTCTGGTGGTTAGGATCATGATGTACTTATCCACAATAAAGTACATGTCAGCATGTCAGTGTTTCTTTATATTTTACATATGCATCAGATTGCACGATTTCAAGTTCAAACATGCAAAAGCTCCCTACTTCTCAGTCGATTAACTCCCTCGCATTTGCTCTCACCCACCTACCCCAATTACTCATTACGTCACTGAATAACAGAATGTAAATGAATTGTTTTACAAATTATAAGTTAGGCAGGAAAATTAATTAGGTAGAGTGCACTATCCTATCCTCTATAACATTTTGAAGGTATTCAGGTATTTGGACTGAAATGGCAACTCTAAGTGCTCAGTAATTTCACAAAAAATCAACACAACAAAACGTATGTGTTGTAATGCTGAAGGCATATAAAGGTGTACAAATTCAAACCAACTTCAATTATAACAATTTGTGATTCTTACCGTAGAAAGCTGCATTATAATGTTTGTATGCAAGTGAATTATTTAAATATTATTTTTCTTTTGTATTACAGGTGCATCTCTGACGTGGCAAGAAAAGTATGTCAAGGAGATCATGGATTATGATGCCCTGAGGTATGATATTAATTGTTCATTTGTAATTTCTACCCCCGGTGACTTTGGTACTGTCTTTCTTTGCAGTGTGTTAAATTTCAGTTAAATTTCAGTCTCAACATCTGGATAGAGAGCAGCAATAGTCATGTAATTGGCTTGCTGATGGACAAATGTAAGTTAGACACTATGAATTACATAAGTATGATAATCCATTATTTCACTGTCAAATGTAAACATTCATGTGATTGAGTTGCTCCAAGTCAATTGGCTCATTTGACCTAAAAGACAGCACCTTTTATTTGAAGGGGTCTCAGAATTTGCCAATTAAGAATGATATATGGTTTTATTTCACCCAATGCAGAGATCAGCTCCAGCTGTGCAGTGATCCTCAGCGAGTCATCATTTTGAACGCCAATTGTGAGAGGTAAGAAATGTTAAATAATTCTCAGTATTTTATCTTCTGTTTTATTTTGTCAACTGCTTTTCTTTCTGATCATATAATTAAATATAGCCAAGTTGAAAGAGAAAAAAAAATGACCCCTACTTCAATTTTTGAGCGATAATTCTGCAACGCGTGCAGATATTTTAATTTAAAGGGGTAATCTGGGCCTGATAAAACCATATTATTGAATAGGCAGAACAAGAGGAATAATTGGGGAAAATTTGATCAAAATCGGGCTAAAAACCCAGGAGTTATACTTGATTGAACATTATGTAGTAATGAGCGATGGTTTCAATATTGTCACCATATGTTACATCATTCAAGAGCAACTCCCTGTGACTTTAGTACATGAAAAACCAGTGCACCTTTTTCTCGTTTTCGTTTAAAACTAAAAAAAGAATATCAATGGGCCAACCTAATTGAAATGTTTAACCCCCCCCCCCCCCCCTCCCCCCCCCCTCAACATTTTTCGCGATAATTCCGCATCGCGTGCAGGTTTTGCCGCCCGACTTCCTGACTTTTATCACTGAAGTCTTGCGCAACTTTTGAGACCAAATTAGCGACGACCGGGTACACCGTTCTAAAGTCACGTGACCTTTTGTAAGTGAGCGTCGGCCCCAAAATCGCAAATTTTTGTGATTTGTGTACAAATCCTATGGAAATTGATTTTCACCTAGAATAGACAAAACCTTCATTATTTTGTCATTCTAATCACTGCAATCATTTAATTTTGGGCTATTTATTGTTCCATTATGGCAAATAATTTATTCCATCGAAAAAAAACAATAAAAAACAAAAGTAAAAAAACAAAGAAATACATAAGAAATTCCAAAAACAAAGAAATACATAAGGAATTTTTTGGCTGTTGCAATTCTTTATGTTGAAAACCTTTTAATTAGGTCATAAAGAATATTCATACACAAAATCAGCATATTCTGAGCCATATTTAGTGATTTATAAACAAAAAGAGGATTTTTGCATAAATTTGCATAATTAAGTAGAAATACACTTTTTTTCAAAAAAATCACAACGCAATCTTGTAGATTATGTTGCAAGCTATCTACATGCCAAATTTTGCGGCGGCCAAGCGTTTGGCGGCCGAGATCTTAGTGGGGGGTGGAATCCACCCCCCCCCCCCCCCCCCCCCCCCTGGCTATAGGATAGCCAAAATAACCTGGCCTGGTTATTTTGGCTATGCTCCAGCCAGGGATGATTCGACACACACCCCCCCCCCCCTTTGAGATCTCAACCGTCGAATAAGCAGCCGCCACACAATTGGGCACGCAGATAGCTTGCAACATAATCTACAAGATTGCATTGTTATTTTGTTTTTAAATAATCAATTTTGTATTTATTATGCACTTTTTTCCACAAAATATGCACATTTTAGCCTCTATGACTTAATTAACAGGTTTTCAAAATTAAGATATGAAACGGCCCCAAAAATTCCTCATGTATTTCTTTGTTTTGGGAATTTCTTCTGTATTTCTTTTATTTATTATTTATTTGAAAGGAACACATTACTTATCATTATTCAACAATTTTTCTTTCAAATCAAATAATTGCAGTGATTAGAATGACAAAATAAAAAGATTTTGTCTATTTTAGGTAAAAATCATTTTCCATAGGATTGGTACACAAGTAAAAAAAAAAAAACAAAGACATGATGGAGATAGAACGCATACCATGAAGGAACAACTTTCACATTGACCCCAATATGTACAAATTTGCTTGTGCATGCATTTTGAATAAGGCAATATACCTATAATTCATTTATGGGAAACAATAATGAAAAGTGCTAATTTGCATTGCTATATTCTTTTTATGTATCCAGATTACAATCGTCATTGGCAAAGGTGGAGGAAAGCCAGAGACTTGCAACGCGCTGGAAATTAGAAGATGGCGAGTTTGTTGCTGCTGACTCAAGTCGACAGAATAAGGAGAAAAGATGTCTTCTTGCCCGCATTTTCACCAAAGCATCTGAACATGCTTTTGTAGTGTCCTGCAAAAGTAAATATGCAGGTATGGAATACAATTTACCTCATTAATAGTAATTTGATCATTGAAAATCAAGTTTATGAAAAAAATATGATGCATGAAATTTAACTTCGTTCAGTTGACATACATTTTCTTATTCCAGTAAATTTATAATGAAAATGGTGATTGTTAAAGGAATCCACCGGGCATGATACAACCAATCCTTAGCAGTTTCGGTTCTAAAAATGAATACCAATCGTACTCTCCTGGGGTCTGATATGTGTCTGTAATTTGAGAACAATTAATTAATACGACCACGGCTATCTAACTGGTTCGCGCGGGCCAAACATTTGCGAGTGCGTTAATGTGTTCACGCATACGTCAACAGAATCCCGGATGATACATTCGATCTGCACAGAGCGCCACGTTCTGCAGACATAATAGTCTCACAATTCAGACCGCTTTAACTCATGGTTGAGAATAGTGATGCGTTTTACCGATTATATGGTTTTTTTTTCTGAAAAAGATTTTTGCGTATTTCTTGAAGGAATGTAATACTAAAGATGTTACCTTTCTATGATAAGTATATTATTTTGGGGTGGTGGTACGCTTTAAGGATTGTGGGAGGATCTAAGCCCATGTTTCCAATAGAAGAATGGGACAGGTTTCCAGAGTTACTCTTTTGTTTCTCTGGGAGACTCAACTGTGTACGAACAATGAATGAGCAAATATCACTTTGCTCTTTTTGTTAATTTCTCGGTGATATAACATCTGTTAACATGGGATTTTCACACATCTGGCAGTGGACATATCCAATTACAGATATACACGTTATATCAACCTTTTGTCAGTTTTGCATATGTCAACATACTAAATTCCTCTTTCCCTATCGTAATATGTGTGTGTGTGTGTGGGTGTGTGTTTTAGTGCTGTTGATGAGTCACAAGTACTTTGAGTCCCGCCGAAAAATGTCGAGACGTTGGCACAAAAATCAATACTCTATATCCCAAAGTAAAAAAAGCATACCTAAGTCCCCTCATGGAATGCAAGAATTTCAAGTTCATTCAAGTGACAATTATACGCTGCATTTGGTCACTTGAATTATCATGTTTCCCAGTTGGCGTGACATGCCGATAGCAAAATCAACAAATGGGTCAATTTTGGGTACCTCGCCCCAAAATTTAGGGCGAGTCCCGGGAGCTAAATACTCCCGAAATCGACACCTCATGTGTGTGTGTGTGTGTGTGTGTGTGTGTGTGCATGCGTGTGTGCGTGCATGCATGCATGCGTGTGTGCGTGCATGCGTGTGTGAGAAACAATTTTTATAATCCTGCACACAAGTTTGCACTAAGTTGCACTCATCTTATGTTTGTTATTCTTCATTCTACATTGGTGCTGCATGTTCTTACTTTAATCATGTATCCTTAATCTTGACAGGTGGACAAACTGTAGCATCTCATGTCGTTAAACAGCTGAAAGCCACGTCGGCTTCGCTACGCAGAGCTATCAAGACCTATAACGACAAGGGATTCTCCTCTGGGGACCTACCTCACACAGTTTTGTATAGAGATGTTGTCAATCCAGAGAGTGCAATCTTCAGCAACATCCAGGTATAATTTAGCATTCTTATTTCAAAAAATTTGTAGAGATTTTGCAAACAATATGTTTTTATTTTGACACCAGTTTACATATATTAATTTTAAATAGAAATATCAAGTTGATATGTTTCCTGATTTTGGGGTCATGATGAAGTTCAAAGGTCTCGGAGCTCATTTTATATGCAAAAATAGCTTGTGTTGAGCTAGAAAGCGTTGACAGATTCTGCCTGAACTTTGTACATGTATGTAGCTTGGAGGGAAGATGGTCTGATTAGATTTTGAAGTTATGAGGTCAAAGTTCAAAGTTCACAGAGCTCATTTTATATGTAAAAAAAGGTTGTGATCATATTATCTCTAGCACAAATCGACAGATTCTGCCCCAACTTGTTACGTGTATGTTGCTTGGAGAGCCAATGAACGGAATACATTTTGATGTCAATTATAGCTCATAATTGTGATACGTCAACATCTTAAATAGGGGGTACCATCAAAATTGAGTGGACAGAATTAATACAGTGTACATGTAGATTTGGGTTTAATATACCGTATTTGCCGGTGTATTTACCGCTCCCGTGTATTAACCGCACCCCCAACTTTGGAGAGTTTTCAGTGAAAAAAAATTAAATTGATAGTATAATTCTAGCACAACACAGCATGAAACACTATACATGGGACTGTAGTGAACAAACGATGACAATCGAACACAAAACAAAACATGAATCAACTCAAAGATGAAACAAAATGTACCTTGATACGTTTATTCCTTCTTACAAGTCTAGATTTGGTTGAATCCAGCCAGAAAAAAGCCGCGGTTTATACACTGACAAATACAGTAAATAAATTGTGTAATGGCGGAGGCATCATCGAGATTAAATTATTTACACAGTGAAGATTCACCCATCTCCCGGAAAAATAAGGTGCAGATTCACAGAGAAATTATACATACGGAATTTGTTGGGTGTCGCAATTTTTAAAGAAAGAATGTTCATGGACAAAATTTGTATATCCTGAGCCATAAATTGTGTGATTTATTGACAATAGATTTGTATGCATTAATTTGCATATTTAATTTGAAATTAATTTTTTCAGACAAATGATAGTGCAATATTGTAGATTATGTTGCAAACTATCTTTGTGCCAAATTTACTATCCTGGTTAGGGTTAAATGGTAATAGACCGCTTGTGTAATGTATGCTAATATTTTGCGTATGACGTCAGACTCCCTGTTGGCAAGGCTAACAATGGTTACTATGTCCGTCATACGCAAAATATTAGCATACATTACAGAAGCGGTCTATTCCAAAAAATATAGAGCAAACAGAAGGGATATAAAACAAATATACCAAGCTTTAAATTCAAAAGTATAGTGGAAATTATACATGTATACATGACCGGCATACTTACTATTTTTGTCCTTGGGTCTTTGACCCTAAGAAAAAATAGTTTTATGCCTAGTCCCTCCTCAGATATATAATTCCTCTCCTAGCTGGGTATATTTGTATAATGTTTTTATACTTCATATTGATTCTGACATCTGGATCATAAACAAATAAATATAAAATCAAATATTTTCAAGAAGTAATCAATATACACATCAAGGTACCATACTACGAGCCGGGTTACCGCCATGCTTTGCCATACACTCGGTGAAGTGTATTTTCATTGGAATATTGACCTATGACCTCTGATGTTAATCGTGCTCCATGGTCAAATTATGAACTAGCGTATTATCTTCACATTCTCTCTTTTGTATGCTTATGTAACAATATTGCTCAGTTAGTTTGGCTAATATAGATGTTTTTAATAACTTTCACAAAACTGTTATTCAGCTTAAAACAACTTTCTGGTCTTTCTCTCCTTTTCACGTAAAATTACAGGCATCTGGATTAACCCTAGCCCAGAAGTCCGCCATAGATCTCCTTAATAAGCTGGACAGGGCAAAAGAGGAGGAGCAACTGGTCATTGGCGAGATGAGGCAGTGTCTTCTTTCATTGAAGGGCAGGCACCTCTCTCTGATGCAGGCAACTATCAGTGAAGAAGCAGATGCTGCCCTGTGGAAGAGGTGTATGAGGCACCTAATCATCGCCAAAATCATCTCTATTGAGATGCAGTATGCAAGGGCGGCTGAAAGTTTTAAAGATTACGTTGGTGAGAAACCTCAGCTTTTCAGCGAGTTATACCATGGAGAGCCAGACATCAATTATGATACAGAGCTATATGAAGTAGAGGAGGGTAGTGATGTAGATGAGGATGTTGATGTAGATGAAGACGATGTAGATGTAGATGATGGAGACTACTGGTAAACAAAAGGTTAACTGGCACCTCATATTTTTTGTTCCCTCTTATAGAAGTTCAATGCGGTTTATATTTCACACACTTCTGTTACCATGGTGGCCCCAAAAGACCTAACAGGACACTTTCCAAAATATAGTAACAAAATATTTATGTCCATCGGACTTCAATACCTGAATGTTGCTGAAGATTGCACTCTCTGGATTGACATCTCTACACAACCGTGTGAGGTAGGTCCCCAGAGGAGAATCCCTTGACGTTATAGGTCTTGATTGCTCTGCGTAGCGAAGCCGACGTGGCTTTCAGCTGTTTAATAACATGAGATGCTACAGTTTGTCCATCGGAGAGGGTATTATTTTTCCCAATAAATAACAAAACCAAGAACAGGCATTCTGGTTGCTCAGTTTTTGTTATAGGACACTGCGAGTGAGACCATGAGAAGTGCCCATTTTTGTCAATGGACCGCTTCTGTAATGTATGCAAATATTATGTGTATGACGTCAGACTTCCCGTTGCCAAGCTTAACAAAGGTTGTTATGTCCACCAAGCTCCGGCAAACTTAGCTTGCCGGATATAGATACTATTGTTAAGCTTAGCAACGGGGAGTCTGACGTTATACGCATAATATTTGCTTACATTACAGAAGGGGTCTATTGAGCTCCATACCTGTATTTTCAATGAACGAACATACACATTCTCTTGGCACACAGCAGAGTGCACGATAACATTGGCGCACTTTGCTCAATGCTATGAAAGGCTGTACGGTATGTGCAATGTATCGGGCACTTGCTGGCTGAGTTTAAAAAAAACTTTGGGGTATCGAGAACTGATGAACAGCACTGCTTGGAGCTTCTATATTTCTCTTCTACTGTGTTGTTTAGCTTTAAGAGAAATTAAAAAGGGTTAGATTGCAAATGCCCATTGAGTATGACAACATCTTTTATTCAATGTTTATTATTTCAATGAAACTTTCACACATTCTTATCCTAATTTAGTTCAGTACAGGATTGAAGGTTAAAATGTTATTTGTGGCAATATCTGACGCTTTACACATGCACCTTTAATTTACAAAAAATTCATGTGTGGGAATAAGTTTGGAATTCTTATGTTCTTAAAGTGTTAAAATGATTTGTGGGGTACATCAAGGAGGTAATTTATTCATTATGTGAATAGTTTATCAAGAGCATGATGGACTTTAACCCTAACCAGGCCGGGTACGAACGTCCAGACGTACGTCCCGTTCTCGTGATCTCAAGAACGAATTGACGGATTCTGACCAAAGGTCAAAGGTCACAGGGCTTATTATATATCAAAAAATAGCTTGTGATCGCGAGAGTGGATTGACAGGTTCTGACCAAACTTGGTACATGTATATATCTCAGAGGGACAATGATCCGATGAGATTTTGGGGTCATGAGTTCAAAGGTCAAATGTCAGAGCTCATTATATATATCATTATATCATTGTGATCGCGTTATCTCAAGAGTGGATAGACAGATTCTGACCAAACTTGGTACATGTATGTATCTTAGGGGGACTAAAGGTGTTGGAATATTGTATAGATTACGCCAATTACCTCATTATATATTACAAACTCTGTACAGTGCAATAATCCTTCCATATGTAAATCATTGCAATATAGCATGGTGCGATGCTTCTGATTCTTATGTAAATAGATTATTTTTATTGCAAAAGAAAGCCGTCCGGATAATGTCCAGCTCTGCTTATCTTGCCCACACAAAGCCTCTGTTTGCCAAAATGAAGATTTTAAATGTATTTGATTTGAATAATTATAATATTGCAATATTCATGTATTTATGTTCCAAAGACAAATTGCCTCATTTAATATGTTCTTATTTTTATTTGAATCAAGATGTTCATGAATATTATACAAGATCATCAACAAATTATCATCTTCCTTTGGTGAAATCCAATGTTTCAAAAGATTCCCTTTTCTATAAGGGACCAATTATTTGGAATCGCATTGAAAATGAAATTAGAAACAGCCCCTCTGTGAACTCCTTTAAACGTAAATATAAATTGGTGCTTTTGGCAAATGCCTCTAACCAGTGAATATCAGTACGGTAACCTGGCATATGTATGTGTTTGTGTGTGTATGTGTGTGTGTGTGTGTGGGTGCATCTGTCCGTGTGTGTTTCTCTTAAAGTGTACCACCAGGCAGAGATTTAGCTTTCTTACTTCAAAGACATATCCCAAATGAACATACAAAACAAGTTTGTGATTCTGAAAGTATTTCTACATCGCCAGGGAATCATTTGTAATATCACCTATCAATCATTCGGTCAGCGCAGTTCCGGTAACAATATTAATTAACAATCCTGTTATCTACCGCTACTGCGATATATCGCAGCATGCGGAGAAAATCTAAAAAATCTCTTGTGTGCAACGAATGAAGTATCAACTTGGCGTTCAGAACAATACAAGCGCCTGTACTATACATTGCATGCATTCAGGGTAAATGTGGTGGCCTTTTACGCCTGGGCATTGTGTGTACAACTTTACATTACATTGCAAGCACTCGTTTAGGTGTATTACGTAATACATGCATGCCCGATGTGATACAACTATCGCAAGGGCTATGCGATAAATCGCACATACTACCATATAACGTACGCGTATTGATTGAGTGGTCGTGCAAACAAAGTCGCACGCGCGAACCAGTAGATAGCCGTGGTTCCGTAAGCCGTAGTAGTTAATTGCATTTTTCTAAAACTACAGAAACATATCAGACCCCATGAGAGTATGATTGATATTCAATTAGAGTACCCAACCAACTAAGCATTGGTTTTATGAAGCCTGGCGGTACGCTTTAACTTTATGTGTCTACTCGAAACAGTATTCATTTTAAAAATTTACATTGTAACTGATTAATCTGCATGTTTCTTTCGGGGACAACCTCGATAAGCTTTGATGTATGACAAACTTTAAAGGGTGACTAGTTTAAAAAATAAAAACGCTTTGGTTGATCTATGATAATGTATACATCACATATCTCTCTACTATTTGATGTACATTTCTGCCATATTTTTTCTATTATTTTTTCTATAATTTTTATTCTACCTGCTAACATCTACCCCTAAAAAAAACCCTACACAATTAACTTTTCTGACATCACAGTACCATTCAACCAGCAATCAGCTAGATAAACATTTACAAAACCTTCTTTTCATGGTGAGTGGGAATTGAATAAAGCTTACAATACTACTGTAAACAGCTTAAAACTGGTGGTCACCAATGTCTTTTGTTCATTTAGCTGACTGATGGAATGGTATTGTGAGGTCAGAAAAGTCAATACAATAGCTTCTGGTAGGTTTTTTTAAGGGGTGAAACTGAGCAGGTAGAAAAAAAATAAATTGAAAAATTAATATTAAAAATATGACAAAAATGTACATCAAATAGTCAAGAGATATGTGATGAATACATTATCATAGAGCAACCAAAGCATTTTTATTTTTTGAACTAGTCACCCTTTAATATATTTACCTGTATTTTACTGTAAATGTACACATGAATTGTATTTTAAATTGTAAAAATAAAATGAACTGAACTGAAAATGAACTGAACTGAACTTACCACAGGCCATGTGTAGGAATCAAGCGATGGCAGCATGGCGCGTGAGCATGTATTATATGTGCATGTTGTATGTTGTATGGAAAGATTATGCTCACCGCCATAATACCCCAATTACACAACATTGTTTGCTGGCACCAATCAGCCAATATCAAAATTTAGATTTTCATTGCTTTGAAAACGCTTCAATTTCAGCTTTAAAATGATGTATAACTTTATACATGTACATATAATTTTGTTGAAGTCAAGAAATATGCAATTTACTGAGATGGGTGTGCCTCGTTATTTCTTTAACAACAGAGAAAATCGCTTCTAAAGTTTGGCATCCTTCAAAAAAGCACTCTCAGAATTTGAGCGAACGTTTAACAGTTAGCTTCACAGTTTCGCTTTTCATGATCAATCAATAAAATGTACTATGCATTGTAAAGTATTTGAGTTACATGAGGTCAAAGGTCACAGGGCTTATTATATATGCAAAAATAGCTTGTGATTGCGTTATCTCAAGAACAGATTGTTGGGTTGTGACCAAACTTGGTACATGTATGTATCTTGAGGAGACGATGATCTGATTAGATTTTGGGGTCATCAGGTCAAAGGTCACATGGCTCATTATATATGCCAAAATAGTTTGTGACAGATTGGACAGATTCTAACCAAACTTGGTACTTATATGTATATTACGGGGCAATGATCAGATAAGATTTTAGTGGTCATGCGGTCAAAGGTCAAGTTCACAGAACACGATATCTATGTAAAAAGTACCATTTGACGGATCAATTTCAAACTTAGTATGAGTGCACATATAGGGGTGACAATGATCTGATTAAGTTTGGGGTTTCGTGAGGTCAAAGGTAAAGGACACAGGACTCAATATATGTATTAAAGTGTTTTGTTCTCGCGATATCGAACCAGTTGACAGATCAATTTTAAACTTTGTATGAGTGTACGTATTGGGGAGGTTATGATCTGATTAAATTTAAGGTTCACAAGGTCTTACATCAAGGTCACAGGACTCAATATATGTGAAAAAATGCCTTTTTCTCAAAATCTCAAGAACCGGTTGACAGAACATTTCTTAACTTGGTTCAAGTGTACAGATCTGAGTGGGGGTCTTGAGGTTAAATGTCGAGGAGGTCACAGGACACACTATATACACATTTCAAGAATAAAATATCAGATTTGAATCAAACTTGGTACCTGAATGTATCGGGAGACAATGTAACCATCAAAGTTTGGCGTCATATGGTCAATGTCACGGAACATGGAAATCGTGTGATGAAATTGTGTGATAGCAGAGGCATAACTTTTTATTGTGCGCAATCAAAGATCCATATAGTATACAAATAATACACGATCTAGAGTGCGTTGTGTAAATACAACCGCTCGCGAGGATCTGTTGAATGTGCGATGGGCACGAAGGCGTGAGCCGAGTGCGCAACGCACTGTTAACAGATCCGAGAGTACGGTTGCATTTACACGACGCACGATAATCAAGACCGTGAATTATTTGTTTTATAAAACGGCTCCACTATCATAATACGAGCGGTGTAAATTAATTGGGTACAATATTTCTTGTGGTAAACCGTGACACAAACTACCTGCTTTATTTATATGCGCACGCGCCCTGCATAAGCATTGTGACGGCACAATGGGTTGCGCACCATCCGCACGATGGTTACGCGGTATCGGCACGATCGTTCGGGTTGTTGCAAATGTAATCAATGCCCACGTGATCTGTATTAGCCAATTACTTTACTGAATTTACCAGAGCCGTTTTATAATTTACAATATTATCATAAAATTTATGTATGTATTTTGTGTACCATTATTACTAAATGTTGTATATAATTCTGTTGTGTTTTATATTTCATGTTGTATTTTTATTAATTGGAATAAGAGATTGAAATGAAATGAAAAAAGCTGTAATACTAATTTCACATGACTCCTTTATCAAGCTAATGATGAAAGTCGAAGAACAAATCGCAAGAAAATCAGCTATTACATTTTAATATTGCATTATTAAGTCTATTTCTCCATGTAGTAGATCATATCACGGCACAATTCAATAGTGTACGATATAACACGTTAAAAAGGAAAACATTTTTGAACTCTTCGACTACTTGTTATCACTCCGCAATTAAGTAGCTGGAGATATTTAGCTTGCAGAGGTTGACATCTCTGTAAATTAATATGGCGTAAGTTGCTTTCACAAATTTGAGTAAAACCAAAGCTTGTTACACACAATAACCTTGTAGTTCTGATGAGCAATTTAAGGCACATTTGTTTGCATGTGTGTGTAGAGCAGGGCATTATGATTTTAAAACACTTCATTTTAATGTAAAAACTGGTTTTGGGTGATTCAACTAAAACTTTATACACATGATAACATTTGAAGATATGGACATTTTGCTAGAAACTGGTCTAGTTTGTCTCCCATGGGTTTTAAGGAAGAAGTTGATTTGTTGTACTAAGGTGAGTTATGTATATATTTATCTATGTAATATATATATATATATATATATCATTTTGCAATGGTAACCATATGCATGTAATCACAAATATATATTTACTATGATTTGATTGAAATAAAGCTTGCCAGCAAACCAATAACATGTGATATTTCTAGATGTGTCTTTATCAGTCTCTTCTGTTATAATTATCAAATATGAAACCGAACAAGAATATGTTAATGAATTAGTTTTAAAATATTACCAATTACATTATGAAAAATCATTTGATTGTAAAAAGTTTCATTGTATTTTTTTGTTTGCATGGCTGTTTGTTCAATTGTGTATGTGTGTGAGTGGAGTGTTTGTTTATGTGTGTATATAAAATTTGAAAAATGATATTAGATAAATGAACTAATAATAAATCAAAAAATATAAGTAATAATGATAATAATAATAATGATAATTAATAACATATGTTTTCCCATTCATTTTATTACTTTCATCATTCAATTTGATTAATTTGGCATTCATTTTCTATGTCAAATGTAATCAATATTTGTATTAGCAAACCCTATTTCATTTAACACTGATCCCAAAGAGTTATTTTAATCACTCGACTCCACTGGGACTATTTTCTTTTTTTATGAATATACATTTTTGAATATGCAAATTTTTGACGAATTTGTAACAAATTTGGGATTTTCATCTAAAATCAAAAGCAAACTACGGGATATCTTCAGATTTTCTGTAAAAATACTTTCTAAAGATGTTATTCAACATATCCGTGATCCTTATGGTGAACAAATATCACTTATTTGCATCATGGAATATTGATTAATGTGCCCCCCCCCCCCCCTCGTGTGATTAGGGTTAACCCTATCTGGACTGGGCTACTTCGAACCCCTTAAAAATGGGGGGGGGGGGGGCTAAAAGGGCCCCCCAAGATCTCGGTAACCGAAAGTCCGATCGACTCCAAATTCGGCGTCGCGATAGAGGTCCATGAGGTCTACAATAATGCATAGTTTAAACAAATATATATTTGAATATGCTAATTAGAGCTAATTAATTATGCGAAAATGTAATGTTTTTGTATTTTTTAGTTTTCTCGATAATACAAACTCGAAATGACTCCAAATTTGGCATGCTGAGAGATGTCCATGAGCCATACAATATTGCATAGTTAATTTTTTTTTTCAATTACAATATGCTAATTAGAGATAATTAATTATGCGAAAATTGCATTTTGTTTGATTTTTTCCATTAAAATTGTTTTTGTCAGGAGTTTTTTGATGGAATACAATGTTAACCATAATTCAACCATTTGTAGGCCCAAATTAAATGATTGCAGTGATCAGAATGAAAAATAATGATGGTTTGAGTCTATTTGAGGTAAAAATTGAATGTCTATAGGATTTGTACACAAATCACAAAATTTTGCGATTTTTGGGCCGACGCCGACCTACGAAAGGTCACGTAACTTTAGAACGGTATACCCGGTATTCGCAAATTTGGTCTCAAAAGTTGCGGAAGACTTCAATGAAAAAAATCATGATATTGCGCGGCAATACCCGCGCGCGTTGCGAAATTATCGCGAAAATAGTAGACGGGGGGGCTAAATCAGCCCCCCCCCCCCCAGATAGGGTTAAGGACTTACCATAATACCATCTACATAGTCATGACTCAGACAGGCATATAAGTCTATACCATACCTCCCAATAAGGCTGTTAATATGAATTATGACAATTTACAAGAACAGATATTGAAAGACAGGTGAAATTTGAATTATAGTGAAAATACTGGAGAGAACACAAAATCAAAAATGTTATTAGGGCTAGATATACCATGATGGAAATGCATGTAGCCTACTGTCTCATAATAATCAGTATGAGTTGCTCTTATTCGGTGAGCTATTTGTATACATAGTGAGAAAGAGACTCCCCAGAGGGGATGAAAGGGGGATATCACGGTGACCAAAAAAACTAGTAATTAGGTTGTGTGTGTTTTTTTTGTACGATACTCGAGTATCTCTAATAATAGGGTCTGAAAATCACCAAAATCAGGAAAACGGTTTTTTTTTAGGCTGAAAAATTACTCGTTTGGGGTCTCAAAACTTAAATTACTTTCTTAGTGTATCAACAATAGCATATCATTTGCTTTTAATAGGGTTTACAAAACAAAACAGTTGATTTGCTTAGGGTATCAACAATAGTTATCATTTGCTTTTAATAGGGTTTACAAAAAAAAAAAATAATTGACTTGCTTGGGGTATCACATATAGTTATGACTTGCTTAGGGGTTTATCAAAAATTGACTACTTGCTTAGGGTATTAAAATACTAATAACAATATACTCACTTAGGGTGTATTTGTTGCACCACTCAAATACTCGTTCAGGGTGTTTTTAGCAAGTCCTTGGACACATATGATAACCCGATTGTATGAGGGCAGATAGCCCCCCCCCCCCCCCCCCCCCCGGAGAGAAAGATGAATTGTAATTTGTATAGGAACGTCAACGGGAAAGGGAAAGGTAAATAAGTGTAAAATGATGAGCGTTTAATGTCATCATCAATCACTGTGATGTGAGTACATGTTTGTATGTACGAAAAATCTCGCCCCATCCCAATCCAGGATGAAAATTTTTCTAAGACAGTTCTGAGAGCAATAGAAAAATCAGTTTAAGATAAGAAACGCCACTTTGTTCGTCATTATGTAAACGTGTCTTGGGTCATTTAACCCCCGAAATGCAGGAACTCTTTTGAATATGGGGTATAGGGGGTGGGGGTTGACCACATTATAGTTATTAATTTGTGCTTATGTATTTATTTGTTTATTTGTTGTTGTTGTTGTTGTTGTGGTTTTTTTTTTTTTGGGGGGGGGGGGGGGGGGGAGGGGGGGAGATGGGGGCAGCCTCCCTGGTTTCTCAAATTCGCAGTCCATGCATGATGAAGACTGAGGTGTAAGGGCCGAGATAGTAATTGCAAAGTGTAAAAGAATACGCCATCTATAGGGCACATAATTATAACTAACAGCTTTAGTTAGTCTAGATATTCAGGTGCTATGCGCGCTTCAGTAACATAACTAAAATGTTCTAAACGGTGAAAAACATAACCACTCGTACATGTAGAAAATAAATAATAAATATTCTAATACAAAACTCATTGTTAGTCATTTTATCAATCATTTTGCGAGATCACCTCGTAAATGAATGACACCATTCGCAAATGAGTAAATTTAAGTGTCTGATTATAAGACTAAACATCTCAAAACTTTTGGCAACTCATGGCGCAGCTATTTTACTGCGCGCGAGTGTGTGTGTGTGTGTGTGTGTGTGTGTGTGTGTGTGTGTGTGTGTGTGTGTGTGTGTGTGTGTGTGTGTGTGTGTGTGTGTGTGTGTGTGTGTGTGTGTGTGTGTGTGTGTGTGTGTGTGTGTGTTGTGTGTACGTGTGAATATCACTTTGGTCGTATTTCGCGTGACGTTTGTGCGTGCGTGGCCAGTACCCGTGTATAGTACCGTGGCCGTGGAATTTGATGTTGGTTTCAAGTTTGAAGCAAAGAGTGTAGCGTATTACACGCGCACTGTATGCAAACATAGACGGCAAGCTAGTTCCTCTACTATCTGACTATAGTATAGTATAGTCACGAGTTCCTGTTTTGAACTGGAACACACGTGCGTGGACAGTCAAATCAATGATCAGACCATGGAAGTATGATCAGATAGCCCAGCTAGCTAGCTAGATCGTATACCGGTGCCGTACCGTAGACATCCTACTTCCACTATCTTTTGCAACTTCAACTAGGCCATATAATGGCTGCACGTCTAACAATGGATACAGTTCCGCCAGTTTCTTCTTCAACAAGTGCTCAGCCTTCAAGTTCAAGTACATTCTTGAGGCACATGACATCCAGCAGCAGCACTGTGTCACATCATGACAGCATGATAAATGCTAGTAAACGGTGAGAATTATAATTTATATGTTAATTAGAAAATATTGCATATTATTATTAATGAATAGGTGTTCTCTACTCTCCAAATCACAGATGTGCCCAAGAGGACTGGTGGCAAGACTTGTCATAGTCATACATGCCTGAAATAACTAATTACTAATTAGGTCATGACTAATAATATGCCGCTATGCACAATAATCATGATAATATGGTCTTATGGATGATTGATAGATTGGTCATGACTCATGTCTGTATATGAATTGAATGAAATATCATTTCATTCCCTTTGATTTTTTATGAATTTTAATTTTATAATTGTCCCAGGCATAGGCCTTCACCAGGCTTCATTCAATTTTCTAATCATACAAATGTGCATAAATGTACATAAATTTGAAACTTCAACTCATCATGGCTTCAAGATGATGTGAATCATGTCATCGGTAAATCAAGATGAAATTTCAGCAGCTAGGCCTAGGACCTAGGTTCACTTTATCTTGGAGTGGACTTGCCCACATCATTTGAATAAGCTCAAATCATTCTATCTTGTAGTTGTATGGGTTATGCCATTGCTTTCATTAAAAACTGATAACCTCTCCTTTTACAAAATATTCGCAGCGATTCTGAGCTTTGTCCAATATGATTAAAGGTTATGCCAAATTAATCACATGGGGGAAGCAGCCTTGCCCTTAGTAAGTTGGATAGATTAGAATCGATGTGAGTAATTTTGTAAAAGGAGGGGTGGTAATCAGTTTGAAATGAAAGCATACCTGTACAGGATTAACTTGGGCTTGTTAATATATGGATAATAATAATATATAAAATATATGTCCAATTTTGTTGATCAAACAAATTTGGATGATCCAATGAATTGATCCGAACATCAAGGTCAGTTACTTTCAGCACTAAATAATTTTCTAGTTCTACTTACCCAAATAGTTGAAAAACAGTTCTTACACCCTGAAACTATTTATAAAGATGAAGGAATTCAATATTGTCATGATTGTTTTCATTATTCTTTTTAGAGACAAAAAGAAACACCTGATGTCACTATGGGATAAGGGGATGCGATGCACAAAGAAAAATGTGTCAAAAGACCTTATCCAGAAAGCCGTCCGGGATACAGGATACGACGTCTGTAAAGTAAAGGTGAGTAAAATGGAATTGACCACATTATACCTTTTCATATTTATATGGTTGATCTCTTGGCCCGGCTATACCTAGATACAGATGGTGCTGAATGGCAAATCTTACCATTGTTATTTGTCTTCTTTAAATTTTGAATATCAATCGTTTTTATCCTTGGTACAATATATATTGAATTTTTATCAGTACATTCACTGATTCACATATTGCATTATGTGATCCAACTGGTAAAAAGTGTCCAATTAGCCAATCAGAGGGGGCATTTCTAAAACTGGTCTTTACCTTTAAAAAGTTAAAATAATTGGACACTTACACACATAGGTTCATTACAATAGCATTGTGTGGAGACCAAACTTTTCCGCCTGCTGCACTATCCAAAACATAAACAATTTTTGTCAGCCGATTTCTTCCTAAAGTTACAAGCAAATGCAAAAAAAACTTTCATTTATGTGATTCCTAAGTCATATACTTTCATAATAATTACCGACTTTGTTGTTTTGAAGATTTCAAAATGTAGAAAAAAAGGATTATTTCCCGTCTGTTTTCATTACCGATGCATCCTAACACATAGCGGTCAGCAGATGAACCGGTACAGTGTGTGAATAGTCAGTACGGTAATCTCCCCTGTATTGCCATATATTGCGTGTAAATGGTCCACCTATGTGGACCATATACTTTGTAGATGTGGACACTTACAAAGGTTTAACAAATTTTCTGGAATGGGGCCCTGGCATTATGATGAATCCGCTAAAATTGGAAAACTGAAACCTGCCTCATGCTTTATACGTAATAAGAAGACAATTGGGTATAATTTGGTAGCTCTCCACACTTCTGAGTAAAATGACACCTTTGATTGTTAGAATCAATGCACTTTTATGGGTAGCACCACCCCCCCCCCCCCCCCCAAAAAAAATAAAAAAATAAAGACAATAAATATATCTTTTCATAAAGAGGCAACATCTTTAGTATTCCATTCTTTAAATAAGTTCACACAAACATTTCCAGAAAAAATATATAGTTGGAAAACGCATATAGATCATTCTCGGCCATGCGGAATGCACTCTGAATGCGCAGACTAGTATTATGCGAGTAGAGTCTGGGCGCAAAGCGAATCATCCTGAATTCTATTTACATACGTGTGAATTGCATTGGCACACTCGCAAATGTCTGGCTCGTGTGGAACCACGAGATAGACGTGGTGCCATAAGTTGTGGAAATTAATTACTCTGATTATGAATGACACAATCCTTTGCAAAATGTTGGGTATAGATTTGATATCACATAACAGTACAAAAACATAAAATAATGTTTTGTCCTTTGCCTGACCACTGGTCAAATGCGGCAAATTACAAAACAAACTGAGATAATCTGTTCACGCGCGTGGAATGTGGAGCTACAAATTACTTTTATTAACGGTCGAATTAACAAGTCTTTGCTCATAAAACTAATGTTCTTTCCCCAATCGTATACAGATACATGGCATCCCCTCACCTTGTGAGCTGGGGGGGATGCATCCCCCTCATCCCCCCCCCCCCCCTGTTTACGCCCCTGTTTGGGATCTAGTAAATTTGTTGACATGTGCAAAAAGTGATGAATGGTTGATGCATTGTATATTTTTGTTACCTTATATATATGTCCACAGAGTATTGTGTGAACATTCAAGGATAGTTGAGTCTTGGTAGGGAGAGTACAGTTTTATTAAAACTGAATTATAGTAACCATAACATGCATTATTAAATTACAAACTAATTAGTGTAGCCCTACAATGCTTGGAAGGAAATTTTTAAACCGATTTTGATCAAGTGAAGTTTATTCTGTCACCAAACTATTATGCTCTTTCAATTTTTTTTTTTCATTTTTCATTATCTCACCAAAATGTTACTATGTGTACTGTGTAGCACCATGTCTACCAAGACTCATCTATCCATATAAAGGGGTAGTATTTTACATGTTCCCAACTGAGCAATATCACAAAAAGTCTTTTTTCTTTATCATATGTTATTCGTAGAACTTCATTAACAATCAACGCAAACGGGCCTTCAAACGGACACAGGCAATATGCAGCACAGAGAGCAAAAGCCCAAGGTTGATCGACATTTTCAGGTCAAGGGAGTTAAGGGACATTGGTAAGATGAAATTACTGCTGTAATGTAAGTGTGAGATGGCATGCATGTGAAATGATTTGCCAGATTGAAATTTCATGTTCCAACTATGTTAGTATTTCAGTTGTTTCAATTCATACAGTTATGTACCATAAATTGGCCCCAGAAGAATGTACGCATTGTTTATGTATCTTGATATTCATGCATTGATGAGGTTGAGCAGTGTAATTATGATTTTATCATGCAAATTTTGATTCATTTTAAATATTATGAGAGTAAATCACTGATTTTTTTATTTTCGTTCTGATAAATGAAGTAGAGCCACGACATGCACCCGTGACCATGATGTTACTGTTAGAAAAAATGTATGAATTTTCTGAATAAAGTGATACTAATTAAGACCTAGTATAATAAAATAGAATATAAGGAGTATAATACTTTCCCGCAAAAATGCACAGGAGGTTTTAGTTATCCTACTACTATCAGCTTTAATTTATGAAAAGGCCATACTTAATACTTGACTGAGCTTGTTTGACAACCAACCCACCTCTTGTTCACACACACTTTTTTCAGCCCTTAATCATGATTACTCAATCAGCAGCTGACTAGCGAATCAGCTTCCCATTAAAATTTGTTGTGTCTGAACGCTTACTAACGAAACGACGTATCGCTACACAGCTCTAGCGAAACGCTGGTTTTATCACCGTTTCGTATGGAAGCTCACTAGAATCAGTGTGGATTCGTGTGTGAACGACCGTCACTAAAGAATCATAACTAACTGGGCGTGGCTTAGCGAGCGTTCGCGCGGTTAGCGAGAACTGACCGCTCACAGATATGAAGAAAAAAAACAGGGACAACGAGGGATGCGCAGTAGCAAACTGCGCAATTATGATGATTTTGTCTTCATGCAACACCTGTTCACCAGCTTTTGTCCGATTTGCTCTATTTGTGTGTGAACGCTGATTGAGTAATCCTGATTGAGTAATCATGATTAAAGGGCTGAAAATGTTTGTGTGTGAACACAGGGCCAGTAATCCTCTTATCTCTCCCATCCATGGAACTGTACTACCTGCAGCTTTAATTTATGAAAAGGCAATACTTGATTCTTGACTGCTTGTTTGACAACCAACCCAGTAATCCTCTTTTATCTCTCCCATCTACAGTACAAGGAACTGTACTCCAAGCAGCTTTAATTTATGAAAAGGCAATACTCGATTCTTGACTGCTTGTTTGACAACCAACCCAGTAATCCTCTTTTATCTCTCCCTTCCGCTCCCTCTTGTAAAAACTCTAGTAACTTTGTTGACATGTGCAAAAGTGATGAATGGTTGATATAATATAATGTACATTGGTGTTATCTAGTATTACTGCGCCAACAGGGTATTTTTTAAAAATTTCTAGTCAAATGGACATTGCATGGCCAAGTAATAAGCGAAAATGCAATGTGATATGTACACTAACTCCCTGCAATCATTTTGTACACAGCTACAAAACTGCAGGAGAGTTTGAGAGTTGTGATGAGGATGTGGATGGGATCTGGATTAGGGGGATACAGAGGATGGATGAGGGGGGATGAAGGATGGATTAAGGGGGTAGTTTAGTTTGGGTAAGGCAAAACTTTAGTTGCCAATACCTGTATAGTAACATAATAACTTAATAGTTATAACCCCACCATGTACAAAAGATATACAAAATTATAAAAGACTAAGTAAAAACTGTTAACATTAAAACAAAGCAATTAAAACACAAGAGGGCACTTTGTTTAAAAGGCATTGGTTTTCAACCATTTTTATACTAAATTATACGTGTAACGTTTGATTTATATCATGATTAGATAGAGAGATCATCAACAACTATTTTAAAACGCTTCAGATAATTTTTGAAAAAGTTCAAGCATTTTTGTTTGTTTAAAAAAAAATATAATTATTTGGGCCCCAAACTGGCAAACAGTTATTTGCTCAGATACATTTAGTGTTATTTCTGCCGTTTCTGGAGCGATTTTGACCAAATAAAGTTTGTTCTGCCATTAAAATGACATGTTCTCTCAAATTTGACACTCAGTTTTTCATTACCCCACAAAATATTGTGATGTGCATTGTGCAGCACCCTCGATACCAAAAATAAACTACCCCTTTAAAAAAGAATGAGGAAAAAAAAATTCAGTTATCTGAAACTGTTTTTGCCATAGATGCGAGTATACCGACCGTCTGTTAACTGTTTCACTACAGGCCTATTACATACAGTATGTCCATATCCAATACCGGTGTGCAAAATTCTTTTTCCTCACAAAGAAATGAATAGCATTTAAAACAGCAATTTCTTGAAGGAACTACAGCGTCTAGATGGCCTAATATTCACACTTTGCCTCTCTACTTGTCTTTTTTTCTGGCAGTTATTTCTCATAAAATCATTTAATTGTGAGTTAAGTAGTAATTATTTGACTAACCTCCTGGAAACACCCCCTTTAAATCGCGCTTTAATGACGGTCATCTACAGAACAAACTATGATATACCTTCTGTAAATTGCAAGTCACGATGTAAGCCAATGAATTGTCAATTGCATGTCAATCACGCTGCCGATTCTGGTCCCTAAATTTGGGTGGGATGTAAGTTTGCTGCTAAGTGAGATTTGATATCAGAATATTGGTCTTAAAGGGACTTAGTACCATTGTCCAAATCCTCAAAATAATATTTTAATTCTAGCGGTTTCTTTATACCCTATTGTATTCGTATTAACAATAAAATTACAGGACAGATTTTGGTTTTTTAAATTTCCCTTCCGTTACAAAGATATGTACAATCGAAGTATTCAGCTATGAAAAACTCTGGGTGAGTTTTTTTTTATCCCTGTACAAAGTGAATGCAGTGAGTCAGTGAATATCACTTTGCATTTTCACTCCTAACTTGGCCATGCAATGTCAGTTTGACTTGAAATTTTCACAAAATACCCTATGGATATATAGAATAACAAAAATATACATTGCATAAACCATTCATCACTTTTTGCACATGTAGACAAAGTTACTAGATCCCTTTAAGTTTAAATCATTAGTACTGTGTTACATGAATGTTTTTCTGCAGACACATTTCATGAATCATCAAATATGGAATAAGTGTCAGAAGTATTCTTTAGGTCCTTAAATCATAGCTATCAGTATATTTTGTCAAATTTGGTCTGTGTTTGATTAAATTTGTTTTTTTAGATGATGAAAGCATGAGTGCCAAGGAGAGGCTAATTCAGGTAAACGCTGAATGGAAGATGAAGAAGCAGGATCCAGAGTTCGTTGCAGAGCTGAAGGCAATTCAGCAAAAAAGGATTGCTGAATCTCCTGGCCCATTCACCACGCCCAGCTTTGATGATGGGAAAAAAATGATGAGGGCAGAGGCCAAGAGAATAGAAAAAAAGGTGATTCAATATTATTGCACTGAAATTCAGAGTCATATGCTGCATGCAATGCTCCCTCAAAGATTACTTGCCTCTGGACAGAGCTCAAGGCCTTTGACCTTTTTTTGCATAACAAGCAAATTGACCCTGATTTAATAGTGTACATACATTATGTCAATGAAGAAGTATGTTAGCTCATGGGTGTGTGTGTGTGTGTGTGTGTGTGTGTGTGTGTGTGTGTGTGTGTGTGTGTGTGTGTGTGTGTGTGTGTGTGTGTGTGTGTGTGTTTGTTTGTGTGTGAGTGTGTGTTTGTTTGTGTGAGTGTGTGTGTGTGTGTGTGTGTGTGTGTGTGTGTGTGAGTGTTGGTGTGCACATATACAGTTCAATATGATGTGCACATTCCTGTTGAGTGCTCATTATGTTGGAACTGATTCTATATACATTGGACCTTGCTTGCAACAGAGAGGTGCACCATGATCTGCTTGCAACAAACAGTGAAATGTGGTTGTTGTGTAGCTAAATGAATGTTATTACAGAAATATATGTGAGTGTGTGTGTGTGTATGTGTCTGTGTGTGTGTGTACATGCATGTGTGTGTATAAGATCAGACAAATTGAGGGGGGGGGGGGGGGAGAAGCACTATATAGATAATAATAATGATTTTTTTTTTAACTCATAATTCATGAATTGTTTTGGTTTGAATAATAAATATTTTTCACCAAGTAGGATACACTATATGAATGGGATATAGAGTATATAGCCTTAACATAATTAGCCATAAAAGTGTGTGATAAGCTTTAATTTGATACCAGATGTGTAGTCTTAAACCATTTTGTTTGGTTAATACTACAGTTTTACCAATAATGCACAAAATTATTTGATATGTGACTTCGACTTACACAGAGTTGACTGTATGTATGTGCTATGGTTCAACCATTTTCAAGCACAAACAAAGACTTGTGTGATGTAATGTTGTGTTGGGATCAGATATGTTAAAGGGATTAGTAACTTTGTTGACATGTGTAAAAAGTGATCTAGGGTTAATGATGCAATGTATAGTGTTGTAATCTCATTTGTCCACAGGGTATTGTGTGAAAATTTCAAGTCAAATGGGCACTGCTTGGCCAAGTTATGAACGAAAATGAAAAGTGATATTGGGTGATATTCACTCATTCACTGCATTGACTTTGTACAGGGATGAAAAACTCATCCGGAGTTTATATCTGAATACGTCAATCATACATATCTTTATATAACAAACAACTGCCCTGTGATTTTATTGTATTTACGAATACAACAAACTATGAGGGAACCACTAGATCAACAAATTTATTTTGAGGATTTAGACAATGTTACTTTGTCCCTTTAAAGCCCAAGATCAGTTTCGGGAAAGTAGCCAAATACATCTGTATTGATCATTATTGTTTAAAGAGAGTAGCACACTTTAATAAAATTGTTCACAAAAAATCAAAATGCTTCAAACTTGGTACAGATCTGTATAATACATGTACTATGCTGTGTATAAAATTTCAAAGCCATAGTTGCCATCATCATTGCGATTACTGCTGTTAAGCTGATCTCCTTCATTGTGCTAATCACTGTGGTTGGTGGCGCTATCTATTATTGGTGATGGGAATCACATCACCAATCTCAATTCATCCCATTCATAAACACATACAACACATACACAGCGAACGTAGAGGGAGCTATTAAAATTATCGTGAGTTTCGGATAATAAATCATCCTCCAGCGTTTTATTAAATTTGATCTAAAAACGAAAATCATAAAATCAGTAACTCTGCCAAAATACATCGTCAAGTCATAATCTTTTCAGAATAAATTTTAAAAATCATAATCTTTAATATTTTAAATTAATATGGCAACTTATATTGTTGGGCATGCAAAAGTGTGTTATTCCCTTTAATATGTATTGAAATAGAGCTTGTGTGGTAAAATCTGACAACAATCATCGTTGGATACAGAAATATCGGAAGAATACCGCTGTTAGTAATGCACTTGGTGTATAGGCAACATATTTGTCCCATTGGGACATATATATATATATATACAATTTTGCAAATATATCAGTTAGCAGGCGGTTTCTTGGAAAAATTTTGATGATCATATATTAGTTTTATAATATTCTGTCACATAAATGGTAATAAGAGCGTCCATTTCATTTTTTTTGAGAGGGGGCGTTTCCAAAACTCGTCTTTACATTTAAAGGCATATATATGCATGGGTTATTATGGATAAACAGCAAATTCTAACTCGTCTCAACCTTAATCTCTCAAGGTAAACTCATGATGTGTGTTGGTTCGATTAAAGAGCGGTACCTCTTATGAAATTTCATGCAGAAAACATGTGTATCATATCGACAGAGTTTCTCATGCTGTCGCACAAGGCTTCTCAGTCCGCATTTTTCGCATGGTTGAGAATGGTGATGTGTTTTCCAATTATATATTTTTGTCTGAAAGCATATTTTTGTGAACTTGTTGAAGAAATGTAATACTAAAGAGTAAAGATTGTACCTTTATATAATATGAATATTATTTTTGAGTGCTGGTACTCTTTAATGGAAAGGGGGGGGGGGGAGTCAGGTTTATTTATAAACAAGATAAAAACAGAACCAAGGGGCTTTTGAAAGGAAGTGAATCTTACAAGATTTGGAGATAACATATTGATTATAAAACAACAGTGGGTAGGATTCAGAGGGTCTATTGAGTAAAGATATTATCATAATAGTGCATGTGAGGGCGTTTGATACCACCACTACATTACAGTAAATTATGTGTACATCATCTTTTACTCTTAAAAACTCTTTACAAAAGAAAAAATGCATTAAGTATTAATACATAAGTATGTCTTTAAACCAATATTACACTCATCAATAGTATCAACATCCATTGTCTTTGATGTTGGAATTTTTTTTTTTATAATTCATATTCAACTTTGTTTTGATTTCTATATCCTAGTGTAAAGAGCTAAGCAGGCTAGGGTATGTCTGCCTTTTCATGGCAGTCCACAAGTCAGAGGAGGACACCATCCAGGCAGGTAGCGACGAGGGGCTTATCATAGCTGAGGAAAAAAGGCTCGTCCTCAGCTTCATGGCCGGAGTAAATCCAGGTGGTGAGTAACATTTAATGTAACATTGAAATTAACATCTGTATGTATGCATACATTCTCATTGTCCTGAATACACACTGTGAGCCAAATATATCAGTACATTTTCACCAATCAGGATGAATATACCGACTTCATCAAATGAAATACCCCAATTATTTTGTTTGTAAATGTTTATATCCTTGGATTTCATTTTCAGAACCCAAGACACTCGATTCCTTGACAGATGAAGTCCTTCGGAGTAAGGTCCAGACCATGTTTAACAACCAGTACAGTGAGTATTCCAGTAATTTTGGTCCTTTAGTTACCACTGTTTTGTATTTTGTTGAAAGGGCTTCTAGCAGGTCTTACTGTGTTTAACTGAAATCAACCAAAACCATTCGCAGTAGCTGGTAGAAAACAGGGCCATCTACAAAGTATGTACTTAAAGGGTGACTAGTTTAAAAAATAAAAACGCTTTGGTTGATCTATGATAATGTATTCATCACATATCATACATTTTTGTCATATTTTTAATATTAATTTTTCAATTTATGTTTTTCTACCTGCTCAGTTTCACCCCTGAAAAAACCAACCAGAAGCTTTTGTCTTGACTTTTCTGACCTCACAATACCATTCCATCAGTCAGCTAAATGAACGAAAGACATTGGTGACCACCAGTTTTATGCTGTTTACAGTACTATTGTAAGCTTTATTCAATGCCCACTCACCATGAAAAGAAGGTTTCAATGAAATGTACTCAGAGGGTGAGAACATATCTTTTGTAAATGTTTTAGCTGATTGCTGGTTGAATGGTATTGTGATGTCAGAAAAGTAAATTGTGTAGGGTTTTTTTAGGGGTAGATTTTAGCAGGTAGAATAAAAATCATAGAAAAAATAATAGAAAAAATATGACAGAAATGTACATCAAATAGTCAAGAGATATGTGATGTATACATTATCATAGATCAACCAAAGCGTTTTTATTTTTTAAACTAGTCACCCTTTAAGGGGTAGTTGAGTTCTGGTAAAGAGAGTACAGTTTTTGTAAAACTGAATTTTAGTAACCAAAACCTGCACCACTACATTACAATTTAATAAAATATAACTCTACCTAGCTTAAAATAAATTCAAAATTACAAACGACTTAGCAGACGAGTAAAAGGTTTGTGCACTAAGTACTGATTGCTTGTGCTTGCAAGCAAAAGCTTGCAAAAGCTTTTGCTTGCAAGCAAAAGCTTGCAAAAGCTTTTGCTTGCAAGCAATTGCTTATTTTTATGCATACCGATTGTTCCTGTCATATTTCCTTATACCTGCATGCAAGCAAGTCAGGAAGTATCTTTGAATATATCTCCAGAATCTCCAGATCAGGTATTAACACTTCACATGGCATAAAAACCGAACATGTTTTTTTTTTCTTCTTTTTTTTTCAGTGAAGTCACTGGGGCAGCGACGGGTTGAATACGGAAGGATCAGCTCGGGAAGAGTCAAGGTCACTGGCTTGCCCCCTGGCATGTCCTTCAAGAACCCTGCGGCATATGGGAGAAGTCAGAAGCTGCAGATCCTGAAGGACATGCCATGCCTGAAGTTTGAAGGTAATTGATATGTTGTTAAGCTAAATAGGGCTTGTTTGATATCTATAACGTATTGTAAATGATCCTGGTAGATCCATTTACTGCACATATTAGAACCAACTATGGGCAGTAATTTTAATTTACACACTCTTAGAAAATCCACTATTTCAGGACTCGTGCGTTTGCATGAAGATCGAGAAATATGTAAGAAATTTGAAGGGTACTTTTGGTACTAAAAATTAATACCAATTATACTTAGATGGGATCTGATATGTTTCTGTCATTTGAGAACAATTAATTACTAAGATTTACGGAACCACAGCTATATATTGGTGGCGCACAAGACTTTTTATGCACTTTCGCTCAATCAATACGCGTACGTTATATGGCAGTATGTGCGATTTATCACACAGCCGGACATTGTTACTATTGTTAAGCTTGAGCCGGACATTGTTACTATTGTTAAGCTTGCCAACGGGAAGTTTGACGTAATACGCATAATATTTGCATAAATTACAGAAGCGATATATTTTGTCTAAGGTAAGAAACTGTGCCTTACTCATTGCTTATCTCCAGTTGCCATTTCGCTACAAAGATATATGTATGATTGAAGTATTCAGATAAGAAAAAGTTTTTTTTCTTTCTTCTAAATACAAAGTGAGTGCAGTGAATTACTGAATATCCCTTTGCATTGCCTCCACTCCCTCATCCATTTGACCGTCTGTTTTAGCATGTAACCCTCCTGGCCCCAACATTCCTTCCCCGGACGTTCCAGCCCCGGACGTTCCTGCCCCCGACGTTCCTGCCCCCGACGTTCCTGCCCCCGACGTTCCTGCCCCCGACGTTCCTGCCCACGACGTTCCTGCCCACGACGTTCCTGCCCCGGACGTTCCTGCCCCCGACGTTCCTGCCCGCGACGTTCCTGCCCGCGACGTTCCTGCCCGCGACGTTCCTGCCCGCGACGTTCCTGCCCGCGACGTTCCTGCCCGCGACGTTCCTGCCCGCGACGTTCCTGCCCGCGACTTTCCTGCCCGCGACGTTCCTGCCCGCGACGTTCCTGCCCGCGACGTTCCTGCCCCAGACGTTCCTGCCCCCGACGTTCACGCCCCAGAGGTTCACGCCCCAGACGTTCCTGCCCCAGACGTTCCTGCCCCAAACGTTCCTGATACTCATGGAGGCATTGATGGTATGTATTGTCTTTTCTTTCCATGGTATTGGTAATTAGAATTTTCCCCCCCCCCCCCCCAAAAAAAAAAAAAAAAAAAATGAAAACAAAATTAATAAATAAATAAAAAATAAATACAGCAATACAGCAAATTCAGTACAGAGAACAGTAATGTAATATTTACCCATTTATTGCCCAGCAACGATGTACAATTAATTGATGACTCCAGATGCAATTTCATTTCATTTTTTTCGTTATGCATCTAGACCCCTTGAAATTTCGCCTTCAAACTTCATGACTATTTTTTCTCCCGCATAGTCTCCTGCATATTTTGATATATAATTCACCCCAAATCTAACCTGTAGAACTGATTTTAGTAGGATTAGTATTCGAATAATGCTAGCTGAGGTCAATTACTGAGTGTAGAAAGATCATTTTTCTGAATGTCATGTGACCTGCATTCATCCAATCACAATACAAGAACATTCTAAGTCGTTATATAAGGTTGATAATTGCATGCTGTCACAAAAAATGTAATTTTTGTACAGGTTTCTATGTAATTCCTATATATGATGTTGTAAACTCCAGATCTGTTATAGTTGTTGCTTTTAATTATAATTTGGATTATTTCCAAACTCTTTACAGATAAATTCTTCTTACAAAAAAACAACAACAAAAAAACATAAACAAAAATAAGAATGAAAACAATGTGGATAAATCAGGAATAATAATTTGCATATTGATGCAAATTAGTGATATATTTTGCCACCATAAAAACATGGATATATGATGAATTACATCTGTGCAGAGCAAATAAATCATCCAAGATCCTATTGACGTAGCCTATGCGCGAACCAGAAAGTAGCCGTGGTTCTGTAAGCGATGGAAATCATTTGCTTTGTTAATTAATTTACACAACCCTTTGCAAAGAATTGGGTATCTATTTGATATCACAAAACAGTACCCAAACATATAATGTGTTGTTCTTTGCCTGGTGGTCCCATTCAAGATGACAATCCCATTTTTTTGCCCCAAATCGTCAAAAATTTGCATATTTAGATTTTAATTAATAAAAAAAGAAAAGAAATAATGGTCCAATTTTTATGTTTTCAAATTCTTATTCTACGTGACGTATTTTACGAGTGTGCCAATTTTCTGGTCGATCGTTCCATTCATTGCAAAGTTTTGAGGAGGCCCAAATAGCCCCCCCCCCCCCCCCCCACAGAGGACCTAAGTGATGAAAATAACCCAGTGGGATTAGGGTTAACCCTAAAAAGACTGGGCTATTTTGAACCTTGAAAAAACTGGGGGGGAGGGGGGGGGGCTAAAAGGGCCCCCCCCCTAAGACCTCGGCCGCGAAGCGGCCGTTCGCCTCAAAATTTGGCGTCGCGATAGATGTCCATGAGCTCTACAATATTGCGTAGTTGAAACAAAATTGAAAATTCGAATATGCTAATTAGAGCTAATTAATTATGCGAAAATTGAATTTTTGGGTCATTTTCGTCGTTTTCTCGGCAATCGAAACGCCAATCAACTCCAAATTTGGCATGGTAATAGATGGTCATGAGCCATACAATATTGCATAGTTAAATTTTTTGTTCCAATTATAATATGCTAATTAGAGGTCATTAATTATGCAAAAATTGCATTCCTTATGTATTTCTTTGTTTTTTCGACTTATGTTTTTTATTGTTTTTTCAATGAAAATAATTATTGACCAATATTCAACAATTTTTAGCACCAAATTCAATGATTGCAGTGATAAGAATGAAAAATAATGAAGATTTTGTCTCTTCTAGGGAAAAAATCAATTTCCATAGGATTTGTACACAAATCACAAAATTTCGCGATTTTCGGCCTGACGCTCACTTACAAAAGGTCACGTGACTTTTGAACGGTATACCCAGTTGTCGCAAATTTGGTCTCAAAAGTTGCGCAAGACTTTAATGATAAAACTCGTGAAGTCGCGCGGCAAGATCTGCGCGCGTTGCGGAATTATCGCGAAAATAGAGGAGGGGGGGGGGGCTTAATCAGCCCCCCCCCCCAGTCTTATTAGGGTTAAGCTTCTCAACTGAACACAAAAAGTTACATCACCCCTACAAAATTTCCTATAATTGTGGAACCCTGCAGAAAAATATCCACCAAAATAAAAAATTATCTGTTTTTTTTTTTGTCAGGCAAGCAAACTGTGCTGTATTAATGGAATGTTTGCGTAACATGATTTTGACTTCTTAATATTAAAAAATATTACATTTCATTGTTTAATATTCTTGTATCAAATTTACAGGACTGCCGAAAGAGAAAGGAAAGAAAAAGAAAGGTATGAAATATTGATCACACTACAAATATTTACCTCCAAAATTCATATTAATTACCAATACAGATGAACTTTCATAGTAATAAAAAGAAAGGTAGTATGTTTATTCCTTAGATATGTGAAAGCATGTGAATTATTTGGTCATAATGTAGGGCTTAACACGCACAGGCTTGGGCCAGTAAAATTGCTCTAGGCCAGCAAAAGTCATAAGTTGGCTCGAACTGGCAAGCAGTTTTTCGTTGGACGTGGATACAACAAACAAAACACAAATTTTGTTTTACCCATGTCATGCTTAATGCTAGTATGATCAGAAAAAAATAATTTTTGAATAAGAAACAGCTTACTCTTGAAATAACATTTTCACCCCAGTAATTGCGTTTCTTTCGGGCCACCATAAAAAGGATACTTCTAAGGCCTGACAACTGACAAATACACTCAACAAAAAAAGAAAGTGAACACTTTTTCTATTCCAGAAGTTTCAAATAAAACATTAATAAAAATCAATAAATTACATATCACATTGAAGGAAATTTAATTGTCTTTCAACCTGTCTGATGAACGCAGTTTGAAACTTCACGCATGAGTGAACACCTTTGTTTATCTCTTCCAATGTGCAAAAGTAAAAATTGCAAAAATGGACAGTCTGTCATTGATGTGTAAATGCCCTTCCACGAAAGAAAACAGAAACAAAAGATTACACAATACAGTGGCAAATCCAGAGTGGGGGGGGGGGGGGGGGGAGTAAGGGAGTTTAACCCCCACCCCCCCCCCCCCCCCCTGGGGCTACCAAGTGAAAATGTATCAGTGAAAAAAGTGGGGGAAAAAGAACTTACAGGTATTCAAAGTAGCAATAACAAAAATCGTTGAGAGAGGAACACCCCCTCGGACTCGCCCCCACTCGCCGCTAAGCAGCGGCTCAGGTCAACCCCTCCCCCCCCCCCCCCCCCCCCCAAAAAAAAAAAAAAAAAAAATTGCAAAAAGCTAGATCCGCCCCTGCAATTGCTATATCTTTGAATGAGAGACAAATGTGATTTACACTGTGGTTAACAGTTATGGTGGCCAAACAAGATATTGACTTTAAAGAAAGAAATAAACACTGCAAACAAACAAAGATACTGACTATAAACAAACAAACAAAAATTACTCTTTCTAATAATGTTCTTTTCAAGTGCAATGCACCATGCAAACCTTTGTCGTGTTCTGTTTAACTTTTCTGTGCAATATGACTTTTTATATGTTTTGTTCAATTTTGCAATATTTACTTTTGCAACTTGGAACAAACAAATGATTGTGTTTACTCATGCGTAAAGTTTCAATTTGTATTTACGAGACAGGTTGAAGGACAATTAAATATCCTTTAATTTGATATATGATTAATTTGGTTTTTATAAAATCTTATTTGGAAAATATGAACTTGAAAAAGTGTTTACTTTCTTTTTTTGCTTAGTGTATATGACAAATATAAATGTGGAACGTGCAGAAAAGTATCTACCAAAATTAAGAACTATGTGTTGTTGTTTTTTAGGCAAGCAAAAAGTGCTATAGTAAATAGAATTTGTGCGTAACATGTTTTTGACTTTTTAATGTTAAAAAATATTACATTTCATTTTTTAATATTCTTGTATCAAATTTACAGGACTGCCGAAAGAGAAGGGAAAGAAAAAGAAAGGTATGAAATCCATTTTAAACTTTTGATCACAATACAAATATTCACCTCCAAAATTCATATTAATTACCAATACAGATGAACTTTCATAGTAATAAAAAGAAAGGTAGTATGTTTATTCCTTAGATATGTGAAAGCATGTGAATTATTTGGTCATAATGTAGGGCTTAACACGCACAGGCTTGGGCCAGTAAAATTGCTCTAGGCCAGCAAAAGTCATAAGTTGGCTCGAACTGGCAAGCAGTTTTTCGTTTGATGTGGATACAACAAACAAACACAAATTTTGTTTTACCCATGTCATGCTTATTATTAGTACAATCAGAAAAAAATAATATTTGAATAAGAAACAGCTTACTCTTGAAATAACATTTTCACCCCAGTAATTGCGTTTCTTTCGGGCCACCATAAAAAGGATACTTCTAAGCCCTGACAACTGACAAATATATCACAAATATAAATGTGGAACCCTGCGGAAAAGTATCCACCAAAATTAAGAACTATGTGTTGTTGTTTTTTTGAAGGTAAGAAATATGTGCTGTATTTTCAAAAATAGAATGTTTGCGTAACATGTTTTTGACTTCTAATATTTAAAAATATTAAAATTCATTATTTAATATTCTTGTATCAAATTTACAGGGCTGCTGAAAGATCAAGGAAAGAAAAAGAAAAGTGGTATGTTTATTCCTTAGACATGTGAAAGCACGTGGAAATGTATAATAGTTATTGCAAATATGAATAAACAAACACAAAAATCTTCAGAAAATAGCTTTCTGACATGTATAGATGACATAACTTCAACAACCATACAGCTTGTCCCCCAAAAAATTACAACAGTGCTTTACGCAACAATAACTTTAAATATATTAAATTAATCAGAATGATATTTCAGGGTATGAAACTACTTATAACCTTGATCTTGCAAAAAAACCCTATTCGATTTGCCTCAGTGGTCCTGGAGAAGGAGGATCTTTTGTTAATCATGTCCGATGTCCCTTCCCTCCAGAGTTTGTAAGGAGTCGTGTTGTCCATCGTGTTCACGCCTTATGATCGAGATTGTTTAATGTGTTCTCGCATATGTTATGAAAGTGACGGCATGTTTCTTTTCATTCATATCTGACAAAATAAATAATGAACTAAATGAAGTAAAAGAAAATAATATTTCAGAGGTTTGCAAACATTGGTTAGGTGTGGAAATAAAAAGTAATAATATTATGCACAGAAATTGAATTCCCACCATAAAATGCTTGCCAAGCAGTGCTAACGTGTTAGGAAACAAATGCAAAATGGCAACTGAGAGTTCAATACACCTTTCAACAACAGCAACACCAACAACAACTCAATCGAATAAACACTATTGATATAAAGGTATGCACAGAATGAGAATTCCTTTGTTAGGTGCCCTGACAGTTGGAAGTTAAATATTTCCATTCATTTCGGTGCCAAGAGCACACAAGTGTCAGATTTGGAAGAAATGAACACCTGACATGACTGACAAAAGATCCCCATTCTCCATGACCACTGAAGCAAATCAAATAGGGTTTTGCAAGATGTAGGTAATAAGTTGTAGTTTCATACCATGAAAAATAATTCTGATTAATTTAATATCTAGTAATTTTGGAAAGCACCGTTGTAATTTTTATTGGGACAAGCTGTACACATGATAAGGATAAAACTATGAATAGTTTAATGGATAATTGAATGATTTATAAATTGTATATTAATTATGAGGGATTCCAGTTTCCAAAACCTGAATTTCAGGTTTAATTTGTTCAATTTTACACAAAAACAAGGTACCAATACAAAATGTCCAGGCTCTTAACTTGCACGACACTGTTCCTGTGTACAAGACCTTGAATTTATGCTTGTTATACTATATACATCAAAATTAAATGTTCAATTGCAAATAGTATATGTAACATAGTATGTGTATAATGAAAGTACAGTGATAGACTATACATATGAAATGCTTGAATTCACAATTTTTTGCATTTTTATTTTTGTTATATTGGGCGTTATAAATATGTATATTACTTTGAATTGCCTAAATCTCATTAGAGGGAACACGTAAAACAAAAGTTAATGGTTAAAGATGAAGACCTGTTTTGGAACGCATCCTCTCAAAAAATTAAATGGAAGCTCTTATTACCAATAATGTGAACGAATATTATTATACTAATATAGGATCATCCAAATTTTGCAAAATTGTATATCTGTGCCGATGGGACAGATATGTGGCCCATACGGTGTGTTACGACCAGCGGTTTTCTTCCAATATTTGTGTTTTCAATGATGATTATTGTCGGATTTTACGACACAAGCCCTATTTCAATACATATTCAACAATAATGATCTATATAGATGTATTCGGCTACTTTCCTGAAACTTATCTTGGGCTTTAAAGATACACTCTAATTGGCTATTATTTTGGGGAAATAATTGAAGGAAACGCACAACCGCTCATGCCCGCCACCGGTACAAATATACACAAAGTTTGTAATGCTACTTTTCTTAATTTATTTGTTTTCACATTTCATTTAGCTGAGAAATATTACGTCGAAGAGAAATATTACGTCGAAGAGATATTGGAGAAGCGAGCAGCCCATGACGAGGATGACGAGGCTCAGTACCTCATCAAATGGAAAAGATGGCCACTAAAGGATGCAACCTGGGAGCCGAAATCCAACATTCCCTATCACCTTATTAAACAATTTGAGAAATTACAATAGACATGTCCGGGGGGGGGGTCTGTCCTCATTGAAAGGGTGGCATCACGCATGACCAAGAAAACTAGTATTATTTGTGTGTGTTTTTTTTTTACAGGTGAGACACTTGATTATCTCAAATAGGGCTTCAAATTCACACAAAATCAAGAAAAAGGGTATCTTTTTTTAGGCTGATGAATTACTCGTTTAACCCTATGTAGCCCGGGCTTATTAAGCCCCCCCCCCCCCCCCCCCTCTACATTTTCCGCGATCATTTTTCAACGCGAAAAAAATTTGCGGTGAAATTTTCATGACTTTTTTCTATTGGGTCTTGCGCATCTTTTGACATAAAGTTTTTGAAAATCGGACATACCGTTGCGAAGTCACGTGACCTTTTGTCTATGCATGTCAGCCCGAAAATCGCTCAATTTTGTGATTTGTGTACAAAACATTCAGAAATATCAGTTTTCATAAAAAGAGATATATCATTGGTTATTTGGTCTTGTTAACATTGTAGGTGTTTGTTTTGGGGTTCATAGTAGTTGGTTTATCATTAGAAATAAAATAAACGACAAAAACAATAAAATACATAAGCTAAAAAAACAAAGAAATACATAAGAAATTATCAAAACAATAGAAAACATAAGGAATAACCTCGCTCTTCCAAATTTTTATTTAATTATTGTTCCAAATGGTCCAAAGAACATATGTAGTGAAAATCAATGTTCAATTATGAAGATTATATGATTTATGGCTAAAAATATGAATTTCATGAAAATACTGGCATAAATTACCATAATTATGCAAATTGATGCATTTTTCAAAAATGTTGAAATTACCATAGTATCCTGTACCATTCCATTGATATGTGTGCAAATTTTCGCAGCGAACGGCAGCTTCGCGGCCGAGATCTTAGGGGGGGGGGGGGGGCCAAATAAGCCCCCCCCCCCCCCCCCCCCCCCCCGGGCTATGCATTTTCAAAATAGCCCGGGCTATATAGGGTTACGGTCTCAAAAAGATAATTACTTGTTTAGGGTCTCAAAAACTCACCTTTCTTGCTAAGGGTATGAACAATAGGGGTTTAAAAAAATGGTATCAATTATAGTTATGACTTCCTTAGAGGTTTACCTAAAATGTATCACTTGCTTAGGGTATCAAAAATAGCTATTACTTGCTTAGGGTATCAAAAATAGCTATATCTTGCTTAAAGGAACTTGTGTATTGTTGTTATATCATAATATTATGTCCACAGGGTATTGTGTGAACATTTCAACTCAAATGGACGTTGCATTGCCAAGTTATGAACAAAAATGCAAAGTGATATTTGGTGATATTCACTCACTCAGTGCATTCACTTTGTACAGGGATGAGATCTCGCCCAGAGATTTTCTTATCTGAAAACTTAAAATGTTAATACATGTATCTCTGTAACGAAAGGGAAATTTGAAAAACCATTAACTGTCCAATGATTTTATTGTTAATACGAATATAATAAGTTTTGTGGGAACCGCTAGATTGAACATTTTATTTTCAGGATTTGGACACTGTTACCGAGTCCTTTTAAGGGTTTACCCCAAAAATTGATTGCTTGTTTAGGGTATCAAATTACTGATAATCGTACTTCCTTAGGGTGTATTTTTTGCACCACGCAAGTCAGACTCGTCATATCATGATATCTCAAGAACATGTTGATTAATTTTCACCAATCCTAGTTACATGCATGTATCAGAAGGAGTCAATGAGCTGGTTAGATTATGGGATCATGAGGTCAATGGCTCATTATACATGTATCAAATAGTGAATTCAATAAATAATACCGCTGTGTTATTGAGAGATATTTTAAAGACGCTAATAGAAAGGGCAATTGGCAATCATTTCTTTGTACGAAGTAGACAAGTGATTGCTTGCATTACATCAATTATTAGAATGTTTGTCACAGGAGTAAGGGTGCAATTGACAAAGCTGGATACTTGGGAATTCTAGCTGATAGCATTATAGATTCATCCAAATTGGGTGGTCTGTTTGAAAATCGATCAAAGCAATGTTAATGAACCAGGATGATTGCTTCTAGAATATGCGGATAAACATTTACCATCCCAGAAGTGGGTCAGACTTGAGTGGTACAGTGGAACCTTGTTACATGGTCCTTAGGACCATGAAAGTTTCATTGTTATATCAGGTGTATCATTATATCAGGGTAAAAAAGGTCAAAAATACAAAGAGGCGGGACCTGTAAAATAACCTAACTATAACATGATTTTGTTACATTCGACCTCAGTATAACGAGGTTCCACTCAGCATATTATGCAGCATAATTATGCTGCATATGATGGCAATTTTGTATACTACATGATGTTCAAATAGGTTTAAGTTATTTCTTGTCTGAATTATGCTGCATATGACGGCAATTTTGTATACTACATGATGTTCAAATAGGTTTAAGTTATTTCTTGTCTGAATTATGCTGCATATAACGGCAATTTTGTATACTACATGATGTTCAAATAGGTTTAAGTTATTTCTTGTCTGAATTATGATGCATATGACGGCAATTTTGGATACTACATGATGTTCAAATAGGTTATAGTTATTTCTTGTCTGATTTTGATCAAATTATCTCAAATCATTCATCTTTTTCTGCTTATTCAAATAACGAATAGTTTTATCAACCCTGGACTTCCCCTTTAACCTTATCTGGACTGGGGGGGGGGGGGGCTGATTTACCCCCCCCCCCCCCCCCCCCCTCCACTATTTTCACAATAATTTTGCAACGCGCGTAGTTATTGCCGGCCTTTTGTAAGTTGGCGTAGGCCCTAAAATTGCAAATTTTTGTGATTTGTATACAAATCCTAATTTAGAGTCGATTGGACTTTCTGTTGCCGAGATCTTGGGGGGGGAGGGCCCTTTTAGCCCTTTTAGCCCCCCCCCCCCCCCCAGTTTTTATAAGGGTTTGAAATAGCCCAGTCCAGATAGGGTAAGGGACCAATCATAAATGTGTGAAGCTTTACATTATCTTGATTGATTTGGAATTCTATATTCCAGATTCCAGTTTACTCCTATATATTAGTATATGTAATATAAATATATAATATTGCTTGTTCTATTCTATTATAATCAACAGCTAAAAACTGTTGGCTACAGCAATTTTGCACCAGACCTGAATGTGTATAGCTATCATGTATATAATGATCATTACTCATTACTTCAATTGCCAAAAGACATATAATCCGCAGTATGCCACATTATATTTAAAAAAATTTACCAGTACTACTGGTACATTTTACTGAGTAATTAATACTGCATTGTGAAATATAACTGCACCAAGTACTTTTTGTTCAATTTCTAGAAATTTAATGTTGTTTTGTCCATTTACTAATATTTCAAAGGAAACTTAGTCAATGACCTGCTACTACGATTATAGCTAGTGTTGTTGCAGATACCTTTTACATATTTTCTGCCTTTTTTTTTTGGGGGGGGGGGGGGTTTAAACACATTCAAGATAAATACTTTTATGAAAGTGTCAAATAAATGCAAACCACCTTTAAACAAATCAGCCAAAGGTGCTCAGTCAGATAATTGTACACTAGTCAGGTGCTCTTTTTATTAGGTTTAATGTACAGAATCTTGCATGTTGACTGTACATGTCTTTTCTTTGGAATAAATTATAATGTTCACATATAAAATATTAAAGATATGCCTGAATTTGTTTTCTGTTAATTTATACATGTCAGAAAAGTGTGTATGTTTTATATGCACATGTATGACCGCCTTGAGCAAACTCCTCTACTTGTCTTCACAAGGAACGTGTGCTATGTAAGTAGCCACCATTATTATTATTTACCAATTCATAAAAACAAAGCATCAAAAGCAAGATTTATAATGGTATGAAAAACTACATTTGTTTTGATGTATTCAGACAAGTGCAGGGTTTTGCTATGGTTGATCACATGTGTGCATTTGATCACTGTAATAATTTCTCTGATTTACTTGGAGCTTCCTTGGTTCTCCTGCTGTGTTGTTTAGCTTATGGTAAGAGAATAATAAAATAGTCCCAGCATGAAGTTAATTATCATTTCAAAACAGTGTTTCAAAAGCGTTAGCCAACCCTTTTTTATAGTCAAAATAGCGATGCAGTTGAACACACCCAGCAGAGGCCGGTGGTGCACCCTGCATTATTTGATGATAAAATATGAACCCCGTTTGCTTCACAAAGTATACAGTGGACGTTTTCTTTCAAACTTTCACAAATCTTCTCATTAATTTTTTTAACGATATTGATATATGATTGAAGTCTTAAATGTCATTTGTGCAATATCTGACACTTCACATGGATCTAAAGGGACTTCAGAACATTGTCCCAATCCTCAAAATATTTTTTATTCTATTGGTTCTCTCATACCTTGTATTCGAATCAACAATAACACGTTTTCCCTTTCATTTTCTTTACAAAGATATGTATGATCGACGTATTCAGATAAGCAAAACTCTGGATGAGTTTTTCATCCATGTACAAAGTGAGTGCAGTGAATATCACCCAATATTACTTTGCATTTTCGTTCATTACTCATCAACCATCCACCACTTATCGCACATGTCGACAGTTACTAGTTACCTTTAAAGGGCACCTTCTAACCAAATACATGTTCATTTGTAATTATTTTTATTTTATTTTCAGAGCAACGCTCACTAAAATTCATAGCATCAAATCGATTCATATTTACACACAGATAAGCTATCACAGCTATCATTCTCCTTATTAATCTTATTATCTTAAAAAATCAACGCTGCTTTTAAAAAAAATAAGAAAAATGCAATGAAATCATTATTACATGTCACTTTTAAAAAATCACAGTAACTGCTCACTGCGAACCTCCACGAAAGGCGGTCTATTCAGACTCCCTAATAACTATTCATTCAACTTCAGTTATGGTGATTTTGATTAAATTATCTCTTCAGATTTCATCTTATTTTATGCTTTCTAGACTAAGGCTCTAATCTACGTGCAAATATGATTCATTGGTTTGCTTTGGATCCTAATGGGCATTTCTTTTGGAACCCAGTTAAGTAAAACGTGTAATGAACAAAATTTAAACAACTCATTAATACCTATACTGGAAGCTACACAATAAATTTGTCGACTTCTGTTCAGCTGTATTAGTGTACACATTCAATATTTGTAAACGATTTGACCTTGTATATACCTTGTTTTGTAAAGTTTTAAACAATTCATAATTTATTTTTCTTGATGTTGCTAAGCCCCACCTCCCAAAAAACCCTCAAAAGTAAATTCTATTGTTGACCTGTTGTGACATCATCTGTCAATCACTGGTCAGCTATCACAAGATTAACAAAATATGAAAGTACAAAAAGAACATCCAAACAAAAGCATGCCCTGCATACCTCCATACAATAGCATAGACTGTGCTTTTCTTCCGACAAAGCAACAGCTATTGAAATTGAAGGTGTTCGAGTTGGTATTCTCTTCAACCATGTGATGCTATTGTGATTAGGCACTCTGCTTGGGTGAAGGTAACTTCTTTGTGAGTAGTGAATGGCTGATAATGTCACAACAGGTCAACAAAAGAATTTTACTCTGAAGAGCTTTTCAGAAGTGGGGATATGGATACAAAAATAATGGTTTGAAATAAACAAAATAGGTTTCGTTCATATGGTTAACTAATAGAGATGAACAGAAGATTTAGAACATGCATTTAGATTGCCTTTTAATGTGAAGACATGACTTCAGAGAAATTGAGAGACCTTAAGATTTGATCAAATGCATAGAGAAACATCTAAAATATCAGTAAAAGATTGCTATGATTGAATGTTAAAAAGGTGACCATAGACTTGTGAAGGGCGGTCAATAAGTTATTGGCCCAACCTGCAAGGAGTAAAGGACAGGTGTTCTTTCATCCATATAATACTGATGTCCAGCAAAGAACTTTTCTGTGTTTCCTCCCCGAGGGCCTCCATGAAGATGTAGATGTCTCAAAAACCTACATATTGGCAGATTATGTCTCTGTACCCCCTAAAAATCACAATCTTGGGATTGTTTCTTCAAATGTCATGAGATACAACAATGCCATGCTTTGGGGATAAGAAGGAATTATCAACAAACCAATCCCATAGTTATAAACTTTTCATCTGGATCTGTTGAGTAGGAACATTGTTCCTAAGCAGCATTTCTCTCATCAACTTGCATTGCTCCATTTTCCACCATTTTCAAAGAGACTTTCAATGAACAATGCATCAATAAAGCCTGTCTAGATCAGAAACAGAATAACTGGCTTTGCACAACTGACCATGTGAAGGATGCAACATTGCATACACAACATTAGGTAACCCAACTTCCTGCTCTTTCATGGTTGGGCTTTGAACTTATTGAATGCCCCTCGTACATCACACAAAAAATCAAAAAGTCAAGAAAAGAAGTTATATAACCTGTAAAATGGTGTATAATAAGATGCTTGTTAATAGTCATGAATGATCTCTTTATTCAATCATTATTTTAACAATATATCACAATCACAATTTTCTCACTGAAAAAAAAAATGTATGTGTATGTAAGGGCTGCTTTTTTTTTTTTTTGATAACAGGTTTTTTCTTTTACTTTCAAGGGAATGCACCAGGGAATTTTGTTCTCCTCAGATAGTGGGAAACTGTATGCAAGGTTGTTATATGTAAAATTAAATGTCTTGCCTGCTCAAAAATAAGAGGTTAAAAGCTCTTTTTGTGGTCTACTGAAAAACAAACAAAAACATGACTGTCACCATTTTTAAATTGCAGGTGAGACATTTTGCACATGGATTCCAGAGAGTACAACATCGCTGTGCGTGATAACTTTGTGACACGCGCACAGATTAACGGCGTAATTGAAAAATATCAAAACCTCACTTAAACCATAGAAATACTACGCATGGACAGTCATTGCCTTTTAAAATATTTATTTACCTGTTGAATACAAAGATATCACCACAGCACCCATTCTTGCTCAATACCATCGATCTTATCATCGTCACCGCCGTAAAGAATGAGTCAAGTTTTAAAACAATTTTGATGAAAATTACATTTTTAGAAGAACTTCAGCAAGCCGGATCTTCAAAGTGACTTGCTATCTATATATTTATATTCATACTGTATATATGGTCAGTTTCTGTCGCCAACTCAGCGGCAGTGTTCCCCTAACTCCTCCCTGAGTTTTCAAGCAAAGATCACCAAATTTGTCAGGTTGGCTCATCTCATGCTAATGCACACTCAACACTAAATGGATGTAGGATTAATTGGTAATTAAAAGGCAAACTGATATGTATTTTCACTTACCACAGGCCAAGGGTGGGAATCGCTATATCAGTGGCAGTGCATGAGCACGTATTACATGAGCACGTTGTATGTACACTATGTATGGAAAGATTATGCTCGCATTATTTATATAAATTATCTATATGATTAAATTTTATTTAAGATTTATTTTGTTGTTAAATTGCCTTACAAATCTGTGAACCTAATTTACACGATTTGAATTTTATCCAAGATATATATTTGTGTGTGTAATTTGACTTATTAATTTGTAAACAAAACATATTTCAGTACCCCAACTGCATTGTTTTGTATTTAACATGTATGTGTTTTCATTAATAAACTGAATTATATCCCTCATGAAAATGTTCTAGCCATGTGATTGGTCGAAACGCCGTCACGTGTTCAAATATAATTTCTCCAATCAAATCCCAATCTCATATAGTTCCTTTTGTACAGTTCTATTTTTTGTCGAGGACAACAAACTTTTGGGGCACTGGACGAGAGTTATAGTAAATTGCTGATACGCATGTGAGCTCATAGGACACGTGGTTAACAACCTCTAAATGTGGAATCAGCGAACGTTTCCAACAGAGTTGTTTCGTTCCCATGACAATCCAGAGCGCATCGGCACCCAATGCCAATGCTTATGGGTGCGCATTGCGCACTGCGCAAGTAAACGTGCGGGCGTTATTGCGCAGAAAGGCAGCGCGCTGGTGTGCAAAGTTTATGCGCGGCTACACTTGACGTAACAATGTAATAAGCGTCTTAGCCTTTTTAATCATAAATCTTATTCATGTGCAGGATTGACAAAATGAAAATAAAAGACAATCAATTGCTCAATATTCCAAACTTTTGAGCCCTTTTTGTTAGTTATATTGATAAAATTAGATGAGGGATATAAAACAAATAACCAAATCTCCTCACTAGCACATTTCCAGCTTTGCGCATGCACTGATCAAGCATAAACTCTACAGGCAATCGTACCGCATAACTTTCGTCAATTTGAACTCGGAACTCAAACTAGCTTCACTGTTCACCAACCCACTCAAAAAGCATGAAGATACATCATAAAACCTTGGGTAATGCAAAAAAAAAAAAAAACTGCTGGCGTAGCCACGTGGGCCTCTTGTGAAAAAATTGTTGCTGGTTGTTTGGTATGAATATCCGTTACAAAACAAACCTACTAAAAGAAATATGATCACACTTCTTTAAATTTATCGCCTGTTGTAATTAACGGCGTCAAAAAATTGATTTTCAAGGTTCCCGCACTTTTCTCCAGAAAACTATTGACACGTGTATAAAGATTGACAAGTCTTCTTTTTGGTCAATCGGGTGCTGTAAGTATTGCTTACCCCGACATTAGTAACATAAAGCAATTACGACTCAACGAGGCAGGAATCAGCATAAAACACTCAGCTATGAGGAATTCTTTAGTCAAGTCTTAGTGAACTCATTATCCGATGGAATTAAGTTATTTGTCCTTACACCAGATATGAGAACTATCTAATGACTGAAGATCAAACTCAGTTGTTGGGATAAGTTGAGTTTGATTCTGTCCAAAGATAGCAACTGCTGGATGATACCCTCAGTCGGAGGTCAGTCCTGGGCTTGGTAGTTGCTTATGGCTGTAGTCGGGCAAGCTGGGTCAACACAAATCCAGGGTGGTGTAGAAGCTGGCCGAAAAAAAGTCTGACCTAGTGACCTATGAATAGATAAGAAGGTTTGAAAATAGCAAGTTACAACATTTTATGACAAAATAGCAAAAACAAGATTTTGGCTGCCTGTCGTCAATATAAGTACTCCTCCGTAGAGGTTTGGGGAAGATGAAAATTAGGTATATAACCTAATTATGCTTCTAAAATGTTATGCATTGTCAAAGGTTGCAAAGGTGGACAAATCAGTAATATTCATGAATATAGTCAATAGAGGCAGCCATTTGAAGAATTTAGGGTGTCCCCCAGTGTAAATGAGCACCCAAAATGGGTGCATTGACGCCAGGCAACAGAGCATGAATGGTGCGTTTTTTTTTTTTTTTTTTTTTTTTTGGTGAAAGGAACTAAATCACAGGCTGCTTTAACAATGAACACGATTACTTCCCTAATCAGAAAAAAAAAATGCACCAGTCATGCTTGGTTTCCTGGCAGAAGAGCAGCACTTTGTGCATTGTTCTAAATGACAAAACACCTCACTGCCTTTTCTTTCTTTATTTACTGTCTTGTTCACCTGGATGTTTCTCTACTTCATCTTTGCTCTCTCTATATCATGAAATATTTTGTATACTACAGCTGTACAATTTTGGCACATATTTGCATATTTTGTTAGTGCCCAGCCTGGGTACGAATCATTTAGTAAATTAAATGTTCTGAACTTATTTATAATTATGCCACTGAGATCTCAGTTCAGACATTAATTAAATTGTACTGCTTTTTATATTTCCTAATTTTTCTTTCCTTTTGTTTTTCAGTTTTGCCTTTCCTTACTTATTATTTCTTCCCCCTTTTTCTTTTAGTATATCTTTCTCTCTAACATTACCTAGAAATAATCTGCAATATCATTATTATTGAAATATGCATAACTGATGCCCATTATAAATATTTTGTTTCGATCACTGTGTACATGCAATTAGTGATGCAGTGAAGTCTCTGATACAAGCACCTTCGTCTTTTGCCCTCATTGGGGAGCTGCTTGGCATTAAGGTTGTCTGCTATGTGGAGTACAGCTCTGTGTATGGAGGCTTCACTGCACATGCATGTACTGTACTATTTTATTTAATTCTTGATCATTCTTTATTCTTTTCCATCATTATACAGATATTTAATGTTTTGTAAATTAAATAATCAGTTTTTGAGATTTGCATATATATATATACAGTACAATGAGCCCTGTAACATTTTACCTCATAACCCCAAAATCTAATCAGATCATTGGCTCCCTAAAATACATGTACATATACCAATTTTGGTGAGAATCCGTCTATTTTTTCTTGAGATAACACGATCACAAGAACAGGACATAGGACAGACAACCCAAAAACATTACTATAAAATGATGACTCGACTATCACACATTTGTTTATCAAGCCTAAATAAATGTGCATTGAATGAATAATGCGTATTCAATTTTGATGGATATTCATCACCAAGACCTTGAGATATCGCAATGACGAGCTATTTTGGCTTATATGACCCCTGACTTCATTACTTCAAAATATGTAAAATAGTTTTAAGCCCTACATACATGTATTGATCATGGTGAATATTTTTGGACACTTTGGCTACATTTAATGATTTTAATTGTTCAGGTAACTTTTGTTTTAGATATTCACCCCCTTTACCATCTACTATGTAATAATTCCAACCCTTTTTCTGCAGTTTTAAGCACTTGCAAATTAATTGGAGAGCACTGCGGTTGACAAACATCGCATTTCAGCAGGGTTCTGCATTCTAATTGTCTGATTGTAATATGAATAATGAATTATATATATTTGGAAAGGTAAATCTGATTAAGAACATGATACATACCTTAATGATATGCTCCTGAATGCTCAGCAAGTCCCGTTTTAGCTGAAAGGTCTGCAACAACAGCAGAATTGAAGCTCTTCAAGCCAACAGTACATCGTCCCTCCCATACTGCCATGATGTTTGGATCCCTCGTGTGCTGCATCTGCATATAATATAAGAATATTATGTACAAAGTAGCCCTGTAGTGAAATAGTTAACTGACGGTTAACCGACCAACTTTGCAAAAGCTTTTTACCTTTGGTTTCGCTTATCCGAAGAAATTTTTATAAAAAATCCATCCTCCATTACTCATCCAGACTCTATTTCACCGTCATTAAAGTGAATAACCATCCTTTGTGCACATCATCTCATGTGATTTTTTACAAAATGCGCAAAAAAAAATATTACGCAATCGGCTCAGCAAAGTGGCTTTGTGCGGAGCTCTAGCTCCGAACGGCGATATACCTGCAAATGTTCATAGCGTAGATACAGTTCTACTCTCTCAAGATGCTTGGATATTGCCTAAAATAATAAATATCTGACACACAGTTGACTTCTCATTTCCTGAAACATATCCTAATGTCAATATTCATGTCATCATTGGCATTGAAAAGTGTCAATCTCTGTAAAATAACTGTTTACAACTCACCATTTTGACAAATTGTTGTTCACATATCATGGAGATGGAAAACAAATCTAGTTTATAGGGAAAATTTACCTAGTAGGATCATGTTCCGAGCTAGAATTACCAATATTATAACAATACTTGAAGGGTAAAGAAACTCTGAATTTCTGCAATCATTATCGTTTTGAGGGTGATCAGACATTTTATTTGATACATAACTCGGCAATTTTGGCCCCTTAGATCCCATGAACTCCTTACGTGAACACACACACCTTTCACTAATTTTTACGGCGGACAAAGATGATGTGCGCGGCCATCTTATTGAAATTGCCCGACATGCTTTGCAAACTCTGACGTTTGTACGGACGGCCTAACAAAAAGCTTTTCACTGCTCTGCTGACTCGTCAAAGCATCTACAAGTCTTCGGACAATTGTTTGAATAGGTGCTATTGAAATGCATTAGTGCATATCACGGACCTTACCCCTATCTGGACTAGGCTATTTTCAAACCCTTATAAAACTGGGGGGGGGGGGGGGGGGGAGGGGGCTAAAAAGGCCCCCCCCCAAGATCTCGGTAACCGAACGTCCGATCAACTCCAAATTCGACGTCGCGATAGAGGTCCATGAGCTCTACAATATTGCACAGTTAATTTTTAAAAATAATAATTGAATATGCTAATTAGAGCTAATTAATTATGCACAAATTTAATATTTTTGTATTTCATTTCATTCTTTTCGGCAATTGAAACTACAAACCACTCCAAATTTGGCATGGTGATAGATGTCCATGAGCCAAACAATATTGCATAGTTAAAATTTTTGTTTTAATTACAATATGCTAATTAGAGCTAATTAATTATGCGAAAATTTCATTTTTTTTTCATATTTTTTTCAATTAAAATTTTTGTTATTAGGAATTTTTTGATGGAATACAATGTTAACCATCATTCAACCATTTGTAGACCCAAATTAATTGATTGCATTGGTCAGAATGAAAAATAATAAGGGTTTTTGTCTATTTGAGGAAAAAAATGAATTTCCATAGGATTTGTACACAAATCACAAAATTTTGCGATTTTCAGGCAGACGCCGACTTACAAAAGGTCACGTAACTTTAGAACGGTATACCAGGTCGTCGCAAATTTGGTCTCAAAAGTTGCGCAAGTCTTCAATAAAAAAACTCACAAAATCGCGCGGCAATACCTAGTAGGCTATAATGCGGCTTTTAGCATGGGGCTAGCTAGGCAGTTCTGCCAACGTTCGTCGCGGATGAATCGTAACAACACGAGCAGCAGTTCACCTGGAGCTGGAGATCGCAAATTCACTTGACTTTTCAACTAGTAATGAATATGATAGATCGAATAAAGTCGATAAATATTCTTCGTTTTTTTCTCTTCTAATTTCATTTAATTCATCTATGATTATTACCTGTGTTTTTTCCACAAGGGAAGTAGTACCGTAGGGGGTGTAGAACTTGGCCAGTCACAAACGGTCACAAACAGCACAGCGCGCCATAGGCTTTGTACACACAAGTGCGCGGTGGCCAAGTTCTAGTGCATTGCAATAAATTGAACCTTCCGACGTAAAATCACGCCTTGCGGAAACCCGCATTCACGTTGAGCGATAATTTTTCATCAGCGAAGGCACCTCGATATTGCGGTCTAATTGGTCTAAGTTTCTACCGAAATGAACTACTGAGCGTCGATTTACAAATGCGAGAATCAAGATGATAAAAATTGAAATCTAAAATTATCATGAAAAAAAAAAACCAAACACATTTTTGAGATTAAAGACCGAATTTCAAGCGATTTTCTGGATAACCGAGAAGACTTCAGAAGAGCACGATACATGTATTTTAATTTTTATGAGCAATATGCAGATAAATCGTTTGATATAATTTTCAAGTCGCATGTTCAGTGCATTCTCGGCAAATCTAATTTCAAAGACAGCCGTGTCGACTAGGTGGCCAAGTTTCCCCCCGTGGCCCGTTCAGGACCATTTACAATACATTGTAGATGTGCCCGTGGCCAAGTTTCCCCCCGTGGCCACATCTACAATGTATTGTAAATGGTCCTGAACGGACCATTTACTGGGCACAGTGTTAAAATATAGGAGACACAATTTGAACTACAAACACAGAGAAAAGAACAGCATATCTAAATTCAACAAATCCATACCTAGATTGAAGCATATTTTATGATTTATTGTTCAAAATTTCATTTCCAAAATGATAAGTCATACTCACAAAAATCATCATATAAGTTCAATTTTTTCTCTTCCTGCACGATGTTCCATCGTAAACAAAGAAAGGCCGCCCGCAACGTGCGGTGGCTGCTTATTATTGTCCAAAAACAAGCCAACTCACGATCTGCAAGCATGTCCGCCGTATCCGATTTCGGATACGCGTGTTGGATTTCGGATACGCTAGCACACGCGGTGTGGGAAGCTTGTGGGAAATACACGGCAGTCGTCCAGAAAGTAGCAACACTTTCGAAGTGACTACTTCTCAGGTTTTTGATATTCCAAAACGGCAGATTTTCACCATTTTTCGACATTTGAAGAACAATTTGCATCATTTTGGTAAGTTCAAATGATACTTGTATCACTTCTTGGGCCAGTTATGATTGATTTTGCTGAATTTAAGTTCAGAATTTTATGTGAAAATTTGACAAACTTTTTCTGTACTGTCCCACATTGTTCACCTACAGGCCAGCATAGCTCTGCTCCCTTGTGTGCCCGTGGCCAAGTTCTACACCCCCTACGGCTACGGTATAGTAAAATCTCTGACATTCCAACTAAAAATACATATTGGTAATTTTTTTTATAATGATAATAATGGTGTTTAATTGCACCCGTAAGAAGGTTAACGGAGGCGATGGTTAAATAGAAAATCGCCTCCGTAGAAAACAAAGACAAAGTCACTACTTAGACTTTAGTAGTGACTTTGTCTCTGTCTTCTACGTACTAAAAAAGTTAAATTTAGGGGAAAATCTGCAAATCATTAAAGAACCTCCGTCATTATTAAAATAGCACCCGTTAAGCCTTAAGGGCTAACGCCAACGGAGGCTATTTTATTTTTGAAAGAGCCCCCGTGAACAAAAAATTAATTCGAGGGCTGCTGAGTACAATTCAATAAATTTGTTTATTTTATTTAGTGTGCCAATGTGTGGAGGTCACTCAATCATATGATTGTGAATAATGATATAAATTTATAATTAATTTAAGATATGGTTTTCAACTGGATCTAGACGGCCAAGCCCAAGCCCAAGCCAGAATATATATAACACGTTTTGAATTTGGATTTACTTACCACAGGAACAGCTTGTCTGAAGGCTGCCTAGGCTTGATCATGTAAGGGTCCAGCAATCAGCATAATTACAAAAATGTTCATTCCCAATCGAGACAATCACACCGCCTTTCCATGACCATGTTGTGATGCACCGGCGGCGGCGCGGACTAGCTACTCCGATCCGATCCCCCCGGCCCGCGTCGGGGCAGCGCAAGGGCCGGGGTACGGTACTGTAAATATACGCTGATAGAGCGGGGTAGAGCTACGATCGGGTGCGCGTGCAGGCAGCTCAGATAGCCGAATCTTCCGGGCTAGCTAGCGTTGGCGTTTCGCTAACACGCGTCATGCACGCAGGTTTGTGGCGCAACACGGATCGTAAGAAAGCGGTAAAGGGCTCAAAATCGACCCGGCCTTACAATTATATAACCATGACATAACCTAGTCATTTGGCAGTTGATTACGAACATTTAGACGACCCGTGCCTTAATTAACGGTAACCTACAGCATAACAAATCAATATTTCCTTTCAATTGACTCCATAAGCATAATTAGTTCGAGATAAGTCAAATTTTCAATAGTAGTACTACCGGTAAAATTAGAGCTAATCCTGCGCTATATATAGCGCTAGGCTAGGTGAACTGATCACCCAGGCCCAGTCTACGTCCGATGCGGCACGAACCTTCAGAATTGGGGTAAGAGGCTCAAACCCGACCCAGCATTATTACAATGACTAATTGGGCTGTTCGGTTGAACACAAACTCCCGGCTCTTTCCTGACCAAAAAGACACACGAGTACACTTACAGAACGACATAAACATTCTCTTTCGATTCACTCCTTCGGCACATTATTTTGAGATCAGTAGCCTAAATTGTTCAATACTATATAGCTGGTCCTGGGCTTTAAACTAGTTGAATGCCAGTCCTCCACCCCCTCCCCCATTCAAAAAAAGGGGGGGGAAAAATCTCATTAGTCTATTGGTACACTGGTTTCCCAAAAATAATATCAAAAAGAAAATACACCAAATTGATCATCAGACAGCTGGTCTAAGAGTCTAATACACATTCATGTCGGTTTACTATTATAACACATAGTCCAATCATAATTGGACTTTGTTCCAACACACCTTGGATGTGTTACAAAAGGGTCCAATCAGCAATGTACGTAATTTCCAACATACCCAATGGTCCAATGAGGATGCATTTCGTATGGGGTGGTTTTGGGGAATTAACTACTATTATCATTCATTTATTAGAAAAACTATTTTTAAGTGTTGGATCCCTTTAAACCCACGCTGTTACCCATTTACATTATAATGATCGGCTGTACATTATTATGTGTTTTATGCATAGTCTTTCCGCTCAGGTCCGGTGGAGCACCCGGATTTGCATATCATTATCGGCCCGCGCTATTTGAATTTACAACGGACTTTTAAGTGAATCCAAAAACGTGGTTTCAAAAATGCAAAATCTTGAAATCCGTGTTGTGCCCTTTTTACTGCAATCCCCGGTCTGAAACTTTTTATACTAACTAAGTTTGTTATGAACTCAGTGTGTGTGGAAAAATATGAAAATCTATTGAATATTACTTGAGATTTTAGTGTGTTTTGAATTTTACCCATTGATAAACAAGCTGTCTATTTTTTCTGACTCTGCCCAGCAATTCCTAAAATAGAGACTTAATAATGAGGATTGTCTCTATGTATGGGTAAAGTTTCCGCTTGGCCGATGTTGTACTTTTAGAGTTATGAGTATTGTTTCAAGAGCATTAATTTAAAAATGTGTAGTCAACGTACTCTACTGCGCATGCGCCTGACCATGTACACAATTGATATCGGTCATCCACCATTCTGGCAAATCAGCTGACCCGACAATGCAGCAGATCGCCCATTGTCTATGTAACGAGCGCATGCAAGATATTGATAAATGTACACAACTGAACGTGAGGGACTGGTTATCACAGTCGAACAGGAAATTTTTTCAACGAGACTCGGACATTGAGGTACGTTTTTTTCTGACTCTACCCTATCCAGTTACGATGACAATCGATATTTCATGAGGATTGAGGTCATTAAATTCCCGTTCAATGGTTATTCAGTGATTTTTGGCCGCTCTCGGAAAAATAGTGAATTACAGGGTGAGTTCCTGTCTCATTTTTTTCGTTTTTATCGTAAAAAGTATCCTTAAAATTTCGCATTTTCGATGCATCAATCACTATTGTCATATTATGAATGTCTTTTAATTCTATCAGGTTACTTCTATTTAGTAGCTTCGATTGCAGCTATTCATCATACTTGAGCCGATTTCGCTTTCTTTATTTGTTTACCTTTTTTGCATTGGCCGGTAAACAGTTGTTGATTTTATGCAAATGATGTTTAAGTGGCGATATTCGAACGCTCGTTAATTACAGTGCTCCACTGCGCCTGCGCTACATATATTTTATCATTCACATGCGCACGTATTAGGGTAGTTGGTAACTTTCTATTTGTTATACTATGTTTGACATATAATTAAATTCGTTTATAAAGATAAGCAACGGACTTTTGTTATACGTATCATTAAATGGATAGTACATTTTTGGTTTAGAGGGCGAGCTGAAATATACATAAACATATTCGATTGGAATAACTGTTGGGCCTCAAGATTTATTCAAGTGGCTTCTAAATTGTTATTAATGATCTATTGAATCTTCATTTGAAACAAACATCAAGTGCACAATTTTTTTTAATATAAGAAATGGTTGGAACGTTCATGTGTCTTGAGGGCGCCCTCGCGTGTCTGCTTTTTGAATGAAAAAAGCCTTATAACTTAGCCGAATTTTTTTCTTCTACCTTTCGAGTACTATTGAACTATAACTATTAGTTTTTAATGATAGCATGCAAGTTTTAGTTACTAAAATTCAGTTTGACCCAAACTGTACTATCCCTTTAATACAACTATCCACTTTCAGTCGAATATGCACGTAAGTATTTCAAAGTGTCCAATCTGGTATGCCAAGGGATTATACTTTACGTGATGCAATAATGAATGCAATAATGGAGAAAAGTATACTACTACCATCCAAAATTGTCATCGTTATAATGTCCGTTGTTTCTGGTGTTGATGTTTCCCCTTCGGTAGTTACACCTGGAAAGAACAAAACATCATTACAATATGTTAACCTCTTCCCTACGATAGTTTACGATCCCCATAGAGTTATTACAGGTCCCACCAGGTTCCCAGATAGGCAAGGGGTTAACATATACTCCGCAAAAAAAGAAACTGGACACTTGTATGAGACCAAATATTTCGTATTCATTAACGATAAAATATATGATATTGTTTATCAAATTAAAGATAAAATTACCCTCTTCAATATTCGCATGAAATCCAGATGAAATCATTCATGCATGACTTGTCACGGTCAATTAACCACACCAAGGTCTGTTTACAAAAATAGCAAAAATGGAACATCCACTCAACCATATAAATGTTGATAAGCATAATCTAAAACGCTATATTCATGAGATGGCATAATTTTTCATTACAAATGTGACCTTTTCTATCTTCATCTCAATAAAGAGTATAAATGAAGACAAATTGTGAACGTTATAGGTGTTATTTTTATCCAAAAGTAACAAAATGGGGAATTCAATGGCAAAGCTTTATTAGTCAAAACTACAGTTTGTGCCCTTATTTCAGCCTGAAAATGGTATAAAGTCTTCTCAAGAATTATACCGTAGTCCAAAGATCTTCAAAACCTGAAGTCACCCTTGGTCAAACATTTGGGCAGTCTTTAACATGACATTTCTCTAGGTAAGTATGGTTAAAATTGCAGGGGACACATGAAATAGACAAGCTTCATGCCTGTAATACAGACCAGTATGATAATGCTCTCATAACCTGGCCCTGTTTTATTGACAAATTTATATTTCCAGAGTTTGTTCATAACAATAAAGTTGAATAATGTCATAATTTACTTGCCCCGCTCATCTTGTTTTAAGTGAAACGATTACTATCATTTCAGCCGAATGGTGTGGTCCTCCATTGTTTTGCTATTTTTGAAAACAGACCTTGCTAGTGTTAATTGACCATGGCATTTCATGCATGAACGATTACACCTTTAAGTTATACCCTGCATGTAGAGGACTAAATTCCCTTTAATTTGATATATGATAATGTACACTTTATCGTACATTAATATGAAATATTTCAACTTATACAAGTGTCCAGTTTCTTTTTTTGCGGAGTATATATATAAAAAAACTTAAAACAAATGATTATCATAATCCATCAATGCATATCAAAAATTAACTAAGGGAAATGCAATTCCCCAATTTGTGAAACGATTTTTGTTCTATTATGTGTTTTGCTTACTTGAAAATGGGCTGCAACGCCTCTGCATCCTTGTGTTAATCGTTTATGATATCCTATTCAAATTTTAAATTTTTTATTTCATTTCATAATTAGCACATCGCATTCCAGTATTATATTTTGACTTATCCAAATTATACAATACGAGAACGATCTAGTTTTGAAGACGTTTATGGTTAAAATAGTGCAAATCAAGCTTTACCCGAACAAATACATAATTGTAACGATTTCTGCGGTAATCATATGAAGAGTTCGTTTCCATATTTCTCATAGTTGAGAGGATATACAATTATATTACATGAAAGAACATCATAATAGGATTGTAAAATAACTCTTTAAAAAAATCCCAGCATTTTCTGTTTTTTTAAATAAATTTTTGTATTCATATTTGTTTTGGACCTAACCTTTTTTTTGGAAACAAACTGTGTTGGACCTAACCTCTTTTGAAAAAAAAAGAGAATTTTCTTTGTAAATTTTAACAACTTTACAGTATGAATTTGAGTTTTCTGTTAGCTTTACCGTATAGAGCTGCTCAAAATCTATAGATTAAGCTAAACAAATGAATTTTGATGGAAAATGGACTTAACCTCTTTTGGAAACGAGCTCTCTAGAATGAAGAGTTCGTTTCCAAAAAAAGGTTAGGTCCACTTTTGTACTGAGAAAAGGAGGGTTTTTTTTTTATTTCTCATAGTTAGCAATGTTGAGAGGATATACAATATAACATGAAAGAGCATCATAATAGGATTGTAAAATAACTCTTTAAAGAAATCCCAGCACCTTCTGTTTTTTTCTGTAAGCTTTACCGGATAGAGCTGCTCAAAATGTATAAATTAAGCTAAACAAATGAATTTTGATGGAAAATGGACCTTACCTCTTTTGGAAACGAGCTCTTCATATATAAGGGCCTCAGTGGGGTATTATTTGACATTTTTGCCCATTTTGTAAGATATAATTGATATCGCTATAACCATTGAAACTACCCCCTTCATACCATTCATTGCTGGAAAGCTTAGAATATGGGGAATCAAACAAAAATAAATTAAAGGCCATTGTACTTAAAATAAATTTTTAAACAGCAATCATATAGAGAAAATAAAATGACATGGTTTAAAAATAGGATTTCAGCTGGAGAAATAGCAGTAGATGGTTCAATAAAAGTTTAGGACATGTTAATCACAAAAACCTGCCAGCTTTATTTTTCTGCATGACAACATATGTTGCTACTTCACTCCGACAAAAGAGGAACACAATTTGGATGGTACAACATTTGATTTGGGACAATTTTATTTGGACTATTTAGGGAAAGTAGAGTTAAAAATGTCCAATTCAAGTTGGAAAATAATCGCTTTCGACCCCAAAAATGTATAACAGTGATGACTAAATCATTAGTTAGTTCATTTGATAGCTACCACCTACCCCACAAAGTATGTATTTTCTTAAAACTTGGAATCCATGGATTATTTCAAGATACAAATCTCAATTTTGATGGGGGAAAAATCCAATACCCCACTGGGCCCCACAGAAATAACTATTCAAGGTTAATGTACTTAATTTGTAACTATATAACTTTTATTGTTGGTACAATTGTGTACTTGTTTTCACTGCTCCACTATAACACGTCACTTTAATTACATTAAAGGGACTTAGTAACATTGTCCAAATCCTCAAAATCCAATTGGAAAATTAGCAGTTCTCTCATACCTTGTTCTGTTCGTATTGACAAAAATAACATGGGACAGATTTCTTTTTTTCAAATTTCCCTTTCGTTACAAAGATATGAACGATTGAAGTTTTCAGATAATAAAATATCCGTTGGAGTTTTTAAACCGTGTACAAAGTGAGTGCTGTGAGTTAGTGAATATCACTTTGCATTTTTGCTCATTACTCGGCCATATAGCGTCCATTTGACTTGACATTTTCACACAATAGCCTGTGGACATAATATATAACAACAATATACATTATATCAACCAATCATCACTTTTTGCACATGTCAACAAAGTTACTAGATCCCTTTAAAGTGATCCATTAACTTTTTAAAATTCAACCAAAATCACTTTGAGCTTTCACATTTCTTGTGTACCTTGTTGTTTTGCTTATGGTTTTGCTTATGGTAACAGAATAATAATAATTATGGAAATATTGATTTGAAAGCGTCTATATAGACGCTTTCGACAGTAGTCAAGAGTATTCGAATTCAGATACTAAATCCTCCATAGTATCGGAACTTGCATACTGTACGCGAACGATCGGGATAAAATCAGATTGTCATCGATTTACTCTTTTTTTCACTAGGTAAACAGTATTCCTTTTCCATGAAAATCTCACATATCATTCTCAATATTAATATCATATTACAATAATAATATAAGTACATGGCTGAAGTCTTAAATATCACTTTTGGGAAAAAATATATGAAGTTAATGGATCACTTTAAAACGTGTTATAGATGTGTAAATACTTCAACAGCAATAGCTTTTGTTGTTTTCTTTTCATGTATTTGATGTAAATATTTTCTAAGACCGATAAGACGTGAACATCTCACCTGCTGACGGGACGATAAGTCCGATTGTCAAGACGAACACTAGCACTAGTTTGGCAGCCATTGTGACGTGTATCGAATTCGCCACGCCAATACCCTGTGGACGCATCTGTAAAGTCATGGTGATAAAGATAAACAATTTAAAGCGATTACATGTACATGCATATTCCACTTATAGGATCACTTACGAATACATTAATACATAATCATTATTAGGAAGCAATACTTGTGTTATAGTATATATAGTTGTTATAGTAACAAGAGAGATATGAATGCTCAAACTTGAATTGCGAAACTTTATTTGAGGGGTTTATATACATTATAGCTTTTTTCCGAAACCTTATAGGCAGTACATGTAACATCATACCAATCGCGATGAAACGATCATGCGACTTTATGAACTTATTTAAATCAATTAAAGGGATAAGACTGTTCTTGTCCAACTGAATTATAGACAGTAACACTTGTACGTTATCGTTAAAAACTAATAGTTATAATTTAATGATGCTTGAACAATGTTGAAAGGTAGGAACAAACCTATAAACAGCTACGTTACAGGGCTGTTTTCAATCGGAAAGCAACCGCCAACGCAACAAACACCTACAAGTTTCATGCATTTTTAATTTTTTAAATGTGAATGTGATGTTTGGTCAAAATACATTTTCAATTGAGAGATAATCAAAATCATTAAAAAAAATATGTGTTTAACTTATACATATATTCTTAAGTTTTGCATTAATGTTGGGGTCCATCATTTATTCCCCTCGGGTATATTTATTGATATTTCAGCTATTTCTAAACGGAATTCGATTAAACGAAAGGTGCGTGGTACTGCAGTTACATCTCTCAATTTTTCTCTACCTCACAAATGAATAATTTCTTGAGGCGCCCTCTAAACCGAAACTGTGCTATCTCTTTAGTTTGTTATAATATTATTTTGTATCATTTAGATGTGTGTGCAGATGTCCTCAATAAATATATTTTGTTCGATTTTATCGAAAATGTACTGATCCAGACTGCATAGTTAACTATCAATAACGAATGTGAAGTCACAATTTTATGAAAAACACATTTTGGATAGGTATACCCAATATCGGCATTCGTTGCTCAAGATTGTACTTAATGTACAATATGGATATGATCAATGTCATAGCATGTTCCGACTGACTGGGGGGGGGGGGGGGAGGGGGGGAGGGGGGGGGGGGAGGGGGGGGGGGTATCGGATTAATTGGGGCACATGCATATCTTTATTTGTACGGACATTCCTGCTGATGGTTTGATTGTTTTTGTGAAATTATAGGGAGGCACGTGCCCCCGTCCCTCACCTATAGGGTACCTTCGCCACTGGATTGATATGCAATGTTGTACTTTCCCACGGATACACCCGCATTGCAGCTTTTTTTCTCTTTCTTTTGCATGAATATACATACCTCTTAAATCCGTCTTCTATTCATCGTCACTATCATCAAATCAAGTACGTTACATAAATAGCTATGTACAATGATCTTTTACAACATGTCAATAGAGAATCGAAACTTGATCTAGAAAAGGGGAACACAACAAATAGGGGGATATATTTCAGCCAATCCGAGAGCACCACACCCAAAATGAATGAAAATATTGTCATAAATCTCCGCTTGACTTTATCTGTTGATCGTACAATGGATGTTGATTACACATGGCCTATTCAAAAGCTCAGAGGCGATCGATGTTGATCGCTACGAACATGCCTGCGGTGGTGTAACTCGTTTGTTGGGTTGACTCATTGTAGGGCATACGCACTTGGTGACACTGGCAAATTGTAAAAAGAATAATAATTGTAAAAGGTGTAATATGTAAGTATTTATGAACATATGAATGCTTAATGGACTAGTAATAAGACCGTTTTTTTGTTTGTGTGTGTGTGGGGGGGGGGGGGGGGGATCAGTATGATATCAGAATATATATGAATTTTCTTTACAAATCCGTCAAACAAATTTAAAGCTCATCCATAGCTTACTTGTTCTCTGTATTAATCTTGATTTATCTCTTTTTTTTAGTGCCGTACAATCTTCACATGATATACTCCAAATAAGGGCAATTAAACAGGTATAATAAATAATAATGAATGGTGGCTACTTCCTCCCTGGGGAGCATTCCAGCTAGGCCACCTCGTAGGTACACACATTGCTAAGTAACTCCTTTCCATCCTTCCAGGCACCCATTTATACACCTGGGTAGTCCAGATTGGACTCTGGTGAATTTATTTTATCCCTGTTCGCTCTTGCCCGCTAGATGGCTGCAGCTGCTACCCCAAGTTGGCGGAGAGCAGCCAACTGGGGTAGCAGCCATCTAGCGGGCAAGAGCGAACAGGGATAAAATAAATTCCCCACAGTCCAATCTGGACTAACACCTGGGTCGAGAGCAGCAAATGTGGGTAGTTGTGGATATTTTTTATTTGTGATATGAGACATGTCCATGTCCAAGGGTACATGTATCCTCTATTCCCCCTTAGCTACACCACTGACAGGGCCCAGGGGACACTATCGATGACTTATCAAGCGTAAACGCTGTCAGAGGGCGATCGTTGTGAGATTGCAACGGGGTGGCAAAATATGGTGCAAAACGGTTAAAAGAGGGGACAAAGAAGGGGTAAATAGGGTGCAGCATGGAACAAAAAAGAGTGCAACAGGGTGACAAATATGGTGCAAAACGGTTACAAGAGGAGGCAAAGAAAGGTCACTAAATATATTTTGTTATTTTCACTCGAAATTAATTCAGCCATGCTCACTTTGAATTATTTTACCTATATTTTATTTAACTTTGAATATAACACACAAATTTATAATACAATTGATAAATGGATTTTTAATCGCGTCCCTTGCATAGGTTGTTCTTTATTTGCTAACTTGGCAGAGGCCACAGTCATCATCAAGCTTTTACGCTTACGACATGTGGTCTCCTGCTTTTTCCTTTATAAGAAACTTACCAAGCATTACATAAGATATCCATTCTCCCCCTTATTTCTTATTTTATATTATGCAGATTATTTTCACGATGGATTGGCACCAATTAATATATTTGTTTTTGCTTGTATTTTAATTAGAAACATATTTTGTTAAACTTACATGTTACTCATTTTATATATTTGTATGATGTTTCTTTGTATTGATGTGAAAAAGTGGAAATAAAATAAACAAACAAACAAACATAGGGCGCAGTATGGAGCGAAGAGGGGCAAATACCGTGTGCACAGAATGGAGCAAAGAAGTGGCAAATAGGGTGCAGCGAGGGGGAATAGAGGCCTGGGTCAATAGGGTACAGCAAGGGGTCAGTTAAAGTTATATAAAGTCCTTCCCGTGCCAATTTTGGCACATAAGGTGGCCCCTATCTCTGATTCATTAGCCCTAGGCCACACGTACTAAATGTAACGAAAGCTACAGAGGAGGGCCAGTTCTCTGGTGACTCGTGTGATTAACATTCCCTTCTCCATTCTATAATTGCCGAGCGCCTGGCTAGAAGGCAGAAGGTACCAATTTATTTGGTATGACCCGGTCTTGGTTCGAATCCGGGACCTCCCGTGCATGAGGCGGACACTCTAACCGCTAAGCCACCATGCTCGGTGCTCGCAAGGGGTCAGAGAGGGGGTTAATAGGGTGCAGCATGGAGCAAATATGGTGTAGCAAGGGGGCAAAGAAGGGATTAAATGGAGCATAGAGGGGGTTAAATGGAGCGAAGATCGAAGGGGCAAACATGGATTAAAGAGGATTTGCCATGAGAAGGGACCGGGGAAACTCGTGTCGAGAATAATGTTTTACTCGTGTGATGCGGAAAGTGGTTCGAAGATGAGGTACCTAGCTTAGAATAGGACAACTATTCTTTCTCGACTAGTCCTGGAAACTAGAGTGGTAGTCCCGAAAAGTACTGCGTTTGTTGTTTGTTCTTGATTAGTTCTGATAAAGACTGCGTTTATTCTGTCTTGGGCATGACAATAATTAAACATAATTATAAACAATTGCAATGGAAGAGTATCGAGGAATATTAATAAAAGCCCCTAGCTTAGTTCATTGCTAAGTCTATATTGGATGACATGGCTAAGAATACAACTCTGTATATTGTAGTTGCTAACTAGGGTTAACTTAGTGGGTACATACGGCTTACCCAGCTAACCCTAGTTTGGAACTAGGAAAACTTTCTGTTGCTCAATAATAAAGTGTCATTTCCAGCCCAGACAAAGGATCTGCTAGATTCGATTGCTCGGCACTTACTTTGACTCGCTCTATAAAGTGTATGATTCGAAATACAGTACACTGAGCAGGAAACTAAGCTAGCTGGGTGTTATGAAGGTGAATAGGCGTTGAGGGCTCAATAATATTTGGTCTGTATTTCATTAAGTCTCCCAACGGAGTAAGCATAAAGGGGTGGAGGTCAAGAAGGTAGATGCCCCTGCTAGCTACGCCACCGTCTAGGAAAGTCACGAGTTACTTGAACCAAACATTTTCGATCGAGTCAAAGTATAATCTAAATCAATATTATTTAAGTTATACATGTGTTATGCTGAAATGCTGATCTTATAGTAGGTGTATGTCTTATATTTCCATATATTGTCATGACAGTGCTGTGTGACTTGTTTGATAACATGGTTGTGCAATAGAACTACAACTTTGAAAATCATTTATTGAAGCCAAATAACAGTATTAGGAAAGATACCGCAAAAACATCTATATTGGTCAAATTGATAATATCCGAATCATTGTATCGTAGAATGCAGAAATACCGTGGAATTTCAATGCACACCGCAAGGACGTCACTGAGATTCGACCTAAATATACCCCGCCCGTTCGTCCCTCTCCGCCGGGCTGAGTATTGGTTGTCAAGCCTGCATGTCGTGCACACGTGCTCTTGCGTAGCTTTTGCATGCAGGTGAATTGAATCACAGGTTAATTTCGAACTTTTAATTCTCAAATAGCTAATTTTAAAAGGCAGTTTGGTTTCAAATCGTTAAGTTATGATATTTTTCTTTCTCAAGGGAGGTGATGAAAGCACTTTTTCATTGTTTGTGCATGGTGCGTTTCCCAATACTTTTTTTTGGGCTTTAAATGTGTTTTTAAATACAGGATTACTAAAGGGCTAATGGGTGATGACTATGATTTTAAATGCAATTGACCATCAATTCCAGTCTTTTGTATTCTACATCAGTGGGATTTTCCCAAGCGTAAATCGCGCTTAAATATAAAAGAAGATGTAGGTACACGACGGTACAAACATGACAAAAGTTGTGTGAGTAATATATCATAATTGTATTACTACATTCAACGCTGCTTAAATACACCTCAGGGGGTTCAGTCAAGTATGTATAAACTTGAGCAATACTTTAATCTGTCAATTGAAAGGGATAGGTTCAAACCAGGAACGTGGTTTCACATAGAACTTCTCGTTTATGACATCGCCCTACATATATATCGAATTAATTTTGCAAAAACTAATTACACGCATCGCATCTTTGCAAATTTTATTACAATTTTGGGGATTCTAACAATAAAACAGATAACTTGCCACAATATATTGGGGTGGTTATCATGCTCATTATTGTAGCGTTAAAGTTGGCAAACTACACTAATATGAAATAAACTTTAACTACAATTATTTTGTACTGAATAATCATTCATACCTGGTAAACTCATAATTGAATTAACAACAATACTGCATCAATACGAAAATACAAGTATTAAATACGTTTATGTTTCAAATTAAACAAGTAAGACTTTATTCAATTAGAATTCATACATTAAAGGGACTTAGTAACAATTGTTCAAATCCTCAAAATCCAATTGGAATTATAGCGGTTCCTTCATACCTTGTTGTATTCTTATTAACAAAAAAAGCATGGGACAGGTTTCGGTTTTTCAAATTTCCCTTTCGTTAAGAGATATTTACGATTGAAGTGTTCAGATTTCAAATTGCCCAAGGGATTGTCAGAACAAAGTGAGTGCAATGAGTTAGTGAATGTCAATTTGCATTTTTGCTCATTACTCGGCCATAATATAAAGTCCATTTCACTTGAAATTCGTTACACAACACCCAGTGGACATATCAGATAACAACAATATACATTGTATCAACCACTCATCCTTTCTTGCATATGTCAACAAAGTTACTAGATCCCTTTAAAAAAAGAAACAAAAACACATTTCTGGATTGAGTTACGCATACCAACTTGGATGTTATAGCCTTCTCTTTAGTAATTGTCGCATAATAATATCGTGTCTAATTTGGGGAATATTCTTCAAATATAAAAAGGGGTTACAATTTGTTTCTTTATTTTGTTTCTTAAAAACTGTATACATCATTTTTATTTGAAGTAACAATACAGTGACTTAGCGCCCTTTTTCTTTCTCTGCCGACGAATTAAAAACTAGAAAGTACGACAAGACACCATCTGAACCATTATTTGTTTAAGTTGAAGGCATTGACTGTTTATGATATAAATATTTATCAGATTGCTACCATATTGTTTAAGATTCCGAATAAATTGGCTCCCTCAAATATGTTCTGTGTGTTTGAAACAAATAATGCAATCCATTATCATGAGACCATGGTCTATTAATAAATTACATTATGGTCAGGTTGACAATGCAAATGCAAAAAAACTCCACAGGTTCCAAGGTTCACGTGTATGGAATAAGGTCAGTATTGATATTATACATCAAGTATCAATCTTAGCTCTTTCAAAGTAAAACTTAAATCCAAATTAATGTGATAAACGCAGTATCATGGTTATACGTGTGTTTTCTTTGAATATGAGTGTGTGTATATTTGTGGGTATGTGCGTGTAAGTGACTGTGTATGTTTCGGTTGTTATACATTTATGTTTGTTTATATTACTATGCAGGCGCGGCGATACGTTCGGAAAACACAAGGCATAGGGGAGAGGGGGGGGGGTGGGGGGGGGGGGGGGGGGCGAGCATTGTTTGTGAACAATGCTCGCCCCCCCCCCCCCCCCCCCCCCCAAAGCATTGTGTTTTCCGAACGTATCGCCGCGCCTGTAGTAAACTATGTAAATATTATACCTTTGCACCATATTTATATTTTTGCTCATACATGTTTGCATAAATCTTTCAATCCAAAGCTATTTTACACATTTAAAACAAACTGGGCTATTATATTTTCTTGTAGTCGCCATGTTCTTTGTATGAATTTATTTTGTCAATTATTATGTACATGCATTTATTCTTTTTATCATTGGAAGATATAATTAAACTAAACTGAATTGAATTGAGTTACGCGTACCAGCTTGTAGGTTATAGCTTTCTATTTAGTGTTGCCGAATTGTCGCATAATAATATCGTGTCTAAGTTGGGGAATATTCTTCAAAGATAAAAAGGGTTACAATTTGTTTCTTTATGGCTCTAAAACTGTCTACATCCTTTTCTGTGAAGTAACAACAAAGTGACTTAGTGCCCTTTTCTTTCTTTGCCGACGAATTTAAAACAAGAAAGTACGACAAGACATTACAAAATTATGTTATGCAAAAGTAAACTTGTCTTAAATAATGGCACAGCATGCCACAAGCCACAAAGTAGTCTCATACCACAAAACGACCAATAAGTCGGGAAAAATGATTGTGCTAATTTTTACATGACAGTAAAGTAGTAATGGTACCTTTAAAATGGTATATAATCTGTCATATTTGGACTAAGCAAACCCTCTCAAAATGAGCAGCTAAGATTTGGAACATGGCTGAATCAGTTTTAAAGTTAGGGTGAAAACGGGCCGTTTCAAAGATCGGCATCCATTCAAGCACTGTAACCTGATCATATTTATTTGATTAAAAATAATATTTAAACATAATTTCTGATGCTCAAAATGTCACAAAAGGTAGATTATGATATCCTCATTCAGGAAATACCGAAATCCCGAATTTCATATTTTAAACAAAATTTGGCTATATCCGCTAATAAGAGACAAACTACCACGGCGACATAACGGTCGTTTTGTGGTGTAAGGTCACATATCATATTTGTTCGAATATCATAAAGCAAATATGAACAAGCACTTCAAACATTCGCAAACGTCTCAGGGGTGGTGATGGTATAGGTGGGGTGGGTGGGGTGTATCCCCTCTTCCTGCCCGTGTAAATTCCTGCCCCACCTCTCTGCATGTCATAAACATATAACCCTTGGTCGACGAAAACGATTATTTAATAATAATATAATAACAAGATTTAATTTTTCGGGGTAAAGGCTCCCTTAACTTAAAGGGAGCCAACAGCCAACAATAATGTTTTTATAAATGAAATGTAATAGTTTCAGTAATTCATTCCAGCAAAGAGTTCAGCAAAATACGTTTCCAGAGAAAATATATAATTTGGAAACACATCATTATACTTAATACTGTGTTCATGAGTCTGCGGCAGAAGTTATTGAATATTATTACACATACAAGCCAGTTTGTCGGTGGAATAAAAATGCATAATTCATGCACGTACTTGCTTTATTTTTTGGCGCGTGATATATCAGACGATATTGCATTCTACCCATTGAAACCTGTGTTTAAAAACGTGAAAATTATCAAGTGATATTGAACGGACGCGAAGATTTGCGTAAACGCGCTCAATGCAGCGCGTTAGTGCGCACATTTATACGCGCGTCTATTAATAACGTTTGAATGGATTTGCCAGCGTCTAATTGTGACGCATGAATAGGTTTACTGGTTGATCAGTAATTTTAGATGTAATTTATTGTACTTCTTCCATACACAAGACAGATGAAGAGTTATGTTTTTGTTTGTGTTTTCCTCTGAATAGCATGTATAATAATAATAATATTGACTGCCTTGTTCTTTCGTGATATATCAGAAATAATGCATGAGCTAGGATCATATAGCTCATGCAATATTTCTGATTATACCACTGAAGGCCAGTCAATATTATATAAATATTCATATATATATTATTGTCTCCTAACGTACGCGTACTGAATTGACGCACTCGCACAATATGGCGTTTACGGAACTGAAGGCCCTGTTAGGTTCCGTAGGTTTTGCATTGCATTGTTACTGAGAAATACAACCCTTTCCAAAGTGTGTGACATCTCCTTTATATTAAATAATGTTCTAACAAAAATGAGTCTGTGTTGTTCTTTGCGTGGTGGTCCTCTTGAAACGTACGTTGCCCCAGGCCTTTACACCCCGCCTCCCACGCCTCATACTCATGGCTATATGACGCCACTGAGTAAAAAGGTAGACATCCTGTTATTGTGAGAACAAACACGATGGACAAAGGCGGAGAAACATGAGAAACGAGATATTATTTGTCTATCCTCGCTATTAAAAAACTGGGATTTCCCAGCCATTGTTTCCTTCTAGGTATTTGTTTTTTGTGTGATGACCTTTCCATGCTCTAGTTTGTTTGCGTCATTGAATATGTTATACGCCGTACTATGAATGGGAAATTAACGAAAGTATTTGTCAATTTGGAACTCAAATGGTCCCATTAGTTCATTCTTAGTTACTTTCTTTCACTATCTTATAATTAACCATTTGTGTGAAATAATTATTTAGAACATGTTTTGAAACAATATTAATTTTACGTGACTTTTGTTTTTAATTCAAACGGATTATTAACAATGAATATAATTTGTTTTTGAAAAAATACGAATAATTACCTTAAGTTGTTGTTATATAACAATGCGTCAAATAACAGGGGTAGTACAGTTCTGATTAAGGGAAGGTTGCGAAACCATTCAAAATTTAATTCAGGAATGGCTGAAATAAAGAGTCGAATTAATCTTGCGGGCGTTCAATTTTATATCACTTTTGTGAAATGTAAAAACCATGAAGCCTACACATTGGTGACAAAATACCAAATCGGCTTCTTTTTTATCAATTCTAATAAACTGTCTATTGAATTTAGTATCTCGAAAAATAACATTTATTATCGAAGGATAAGGGTAGTAAGATTCAGTTGTCTGAATAGCGCCTGGCGTTAACAACTGTCTTTCTCATGTAATCAGCGTCGTCAAATACAAGTAATGTAAAGATTTCCTTCTACCATTTGAACATAGAAGAATGATGAGTTAAACTATATGTTTTAATGATAAAGTACACATTTTAGTGATTTAAGAAGGACCATTGAATTTGACCTAAATTTATATTTCCGTGTTTGAAGCACAATCAGTCTGTGGCAAAGTTTAATTGAAACGTATTTGTCAATATAGGGTCCACTGATTAATTTATTGTAATCACTCTTACTATTCACTTTTCTGTTTGTTTATCTATTTGTATGCACATAGTTTTGGAGCAAACATAAACCATCGATGCGTATTCATTTTGCACTACCGTAATATGAATTAAGACTTGCAGATGCATGATTTATTATTTGAAAAATTAAGATAATAATTCAAATTTAAATGTAATACGTCACAGATATCAAACTTACAGTTTGCACCTAATGTGCCTTGCCTTGCGTCGCATTTATATAAAATAATCTCTGAAGTACTTGCAAATAAATCAAATATAACAATTGCCTCGAATTCTAGAAATATACAATTGCCTCGAATTCTAGAAATATACAATTGTAATTTAGATATAAATATTTGTCCTAGTAATCACATCCTGATGCGCGGCAACTCTATCACAAAGGGCAGAACAGTCTCAAATAAGATTCGTAATCGAATAATTATCGTACAAGCCAGAAAGCTAAAATAATAAACAACTATTATGAACAAGTCTGGAGACAATTTTCATTCATTAATTGTGAACAACAAGGGGACAATTTGAAATTTTACTGAAGGAATAATTGTCAAATTTTAACATTGACCGCATTTACAAAAATTGTACAAAATCGGCCATTATTGATTTTTTCCCCCTCAAATTTTCAGGAAAGGTATGAACATTGGTGAAAGGAAATAAAATAAGCATAGTAATTAATCTACTAAACAAGCGTGCGAATTTCGACCGGGTGTTCACGGCCGAGCTCCTAGGGGGGAGGGGGGCCAAAATGCCCCTCCCCTCTCCCGGCTGTATAAAGAAATCAGATAGCCCGGCCCTTAAAGGGACTTAGTAACATTGTCAACATCCTCAAAATCCAATGAGAATTCTTGAATATGCCGGCGATCACAACTAATTATCGAGGTAATTCTCTGAAATAATTTTGTTCTCACAATACAAGAGATCAGTCAACCTTAAAGTCACATTGTCTACGTTTACCATCCGCCTAAAGCGCATTACGCTATAGCTCTTTAATTCGCAAGAGATGTGCACAGCTTCTACTCCCTTTGGAGCATCTCAACAAGGATACACTCGTTTCGTATACTGTTCTACATCCTACCACCTATACCCACTTGGGTAGAGCGAGCAGATGACACGTTTGAACCTCAGCACATTTGTTTGTATTGATTTCGCTTCATTTATTTCCACTTACAAAACAAACATACACTAAATGGTATGCATGCAAAACAAAGTATACTTGGGAACAACTAGAAACAGAAGTGGGGAATAATAATAAAAAAAAAAAAAAAAACGCATGTAGGCTTGTATAAATTATTACATAAAAGAAATATTGAATCACAATAAAACAAAGTGAGTAAAGTAAGAGAGAACACACATTATATAACTTGACGAATGACATGTACATGATGTAAGGACCTTTGTAAAGACCGCCTGAACCCAGCATTCTGGCCTTGAACACCATGGGCATGGAAGATCAATGTTGAATGAATACCGAAATGTCTCAGTTCTGATTGTTATTTTATCACTATGTTGATGACAGGCATGCACTCACTCACACTATTATATATATTTTGGAATTCTGTCGCGTTTTCGTTGAAATTAGCCACCATTTACTTCAATTCGACATGCCACTATAATGTATAATTGTAATGTAATGTAAATTACACTAGTTATTCCTATAATTCACGTGATGATGATGGTGGTGGTGGTGGTGATAATGATTATGATGATGATGATGATGATGATGGTGATGATGATGATGATGATGATAATGGTGTAATTATAGCAACTATATTAAAGGGATGGTTCGGACGATTTCAAAATAAATGTACCAGAATCTAAAAAAATTACTCATTGGAAATATATTTTTATCAAAAAAATATCCCATCAGGATGATTTATACTTGATTGTTTTGTGTCTGCAATTTTTTGATATTCATCGTCTATTTTCTGTACGCTTGCGATTTTTATCACGTGATCGTGTGACTCGTCAGCCTCACTTTGCTTTGTATTGGCAGCAAAGTGAGGCATCGACGTCACGAATATTGCATGCTGCGATAGATCCTTCTGGCGGCAGATTCGATCAAGAACTGTTACCTTATTTAGTCCAAAAGTTATTGTGAATGATCCAGTTGGTCTTTTTTCGTTGGGACAAAAGCAATATGTTGAACAAATATTGTTTCTTTGATTGGTAAATGCTGAAAATCGTCCGAACCCCTCCTTTAACCCGGGGTAAGAACATCAGTCGCAGACGAGTAAACATATTTATTTGTTCAACTTATTGTATCGAGCAATTACGAACACAATGTCAAATCTGTCATCTACATTGAAGAGCTCGCACAATGCAAATCTAACTTCCAATTGCCTCATTTTGAATAGTGCAACTGTTGTGATTTGTTTTAATATTCAATAAATAACAATTGCATTGATTAATTACTTCACATCAAATAAGTTTTGTGCAATAAATTAGCCAGTTCTTTCTTATCACAAAGCCATGACACAAATGCATAAAATACTAACAAAGATTCTTCAGAATACAAGCGATTTTCAATTACCTATAAATTCTCATTTGTTGTTAAGTTCACCGAAAAATAGAATAATATTAGTTAATGAAATGATTCATTTATTATTAATCAACTATTCTAAATTAATTCACTTACCAATTTGGCCTTTTAGCTTAGAACTTCTTTTGCAGAATTACCAACCAGCATGTGTATCGATCAGCATGCCCAGGAAACTCCAACTATCAAAAGTGACCTTCACGTCGGGAATAAGGTAGCATAAGTGTTTTAACAATTTGATTGGGTATGAATTGATACCAGATGATAAATGATAAATTCCTTTAACATAAAACCACTTTTCACGAACATATAGGTTGATCACCCAAGCGATACTTGCCACTAATACAGTGCGTGTTAGTCGTTATTGACATAATGTCCCCCTTTTTCTAAAATTATTGACGACCCCACGCTTGGGCAAACAGTCAAGTACAATTGAAAAGCAAATCATTACACAGCCTTTCATAAGCATTCGTACCTGGTAGGGGGCGGATCATGATATATCACGTGCTCTTTTGATAAATTGTGACTATCATTGCAATTGATCCAGTCATCTGATGGTACCGGTTATATTTACTTTTACTGGAATCTCTGTTAACTTCTATTAATTTTCCTTCACAAATGCAAAAGTCACCCCAAAAAGTACAAGTATGTTTTGACACTCATTTACATTCCTTTATCGTGTTTATTGCCAGATAATCCCGGTGTTAAGAAAGCAAAATAAAGAGACTCGTGATACCCATCACAATACTTTTGGCATTCACAGCCGTAGGTCCGGGTTCGATTCCCAGAAGGACCAACTTTCAGCACCATTTTGTTATTTCGTTTGTTTGTTGAGGGTTTAGATTTAAACTGCACCCTGCCTACTGCCTCGATGCAATAACTGAACTGACATTTATCAGTGTATATTTCGGTATTATACAACTCCAAATCATGCACTATTTGTATGATATGGACCCATTTGATAAATAAAACCAGGCTATATGAACAATGGGAATGGCAATGGGAAGGTGAGTTAGCTCAGTTGGGAGCGCGTCTGACTTACACCCCATTCATAGCCAGTGCCGAGCCTTTTGTTTGCACAAGTTTAAATGGAATTGTATAGCCTCAGCCTTGGCTCGGCCTGGCATTATCGTGAGCCAAGACATGAGGTGGATTACAGAGCTGCTAGACAAGGCTAAGCCACTGTAATCGCAAGTGTGAGTGAAACAGTGGCTAGCATGACTCTGCACATGCGCATTACGGTCTTGCTCTATATCAGCGTGCGTGCTCTGCGCACATAGCCGATGTTACATTACAATAGGGATGCACTAGGTTATTTTTAATTGCAACTGCCAAGGTCGCATTGCGCATGCCGAGAAGCATCCTATGCTAGGCCAGGCCAGTGTTGCATTGAAACTCGCGCGATACTTGTCCAGTGCTGATGCCTAGTATGAATGGATATACAGCTTATACCAGGCCAGTGCCAGGCCAGTGCCAGGCCAGCGTGAATAGGATTTGTGAATAGGACTTGTGAATAGGCAAGTATGAATAGGATTATACATGCGTCTAGCACTGTATGAATGGGGTGTTAGACGCGTGGGATTCCCGGTTCGAACCCAACCATTGGACATTGCGTCTTTTATCACGCAATAAATTCGAGCTAACTCTCGTTGTGTGTTATCGGCCTCCCCCGTGCTTCCTATGCAGGAAAGGATTTAGGAAAAACACTCCGTCCCTCGGATAGGACGATAAATGGAGGCCCCGTATATGAGACAGTCACGCTTCATACACGCCAAGTGTTAACCCAGTTGACTAGTATCACATCCTGTACATCACAATCAAATACGAGTGATATAATTAGATAACATTATGACGGTGGCGAAGGAAGGGGGGGGCACTGTTTTCAAACAGGGGTTGAGAGGGGGGGGGGGTGGGGGGGGCAGCCGCGTTACATAGAATATTCCAGATATGTGGAGGAGTGAGGGGTAGTTGACAATAATGGGAAAAGAGGGTGTCCACAGGGCGGACCCTTCCCCCACTGGCCATCCCCTTGGTTACGCCACTGAACATGCTCCATTCCGTATTTACAATAACACATTGTGAAGCAGCGTGGCACACAAAAGATGGAGCATTTGGAAAGGGAGCAGTGCAAAATATTTCCCACGGTGATATTCCATGGAAAATGCAATACATTAATTCACCGTGACATATAGACATTAAAGGGATCTAAATTAGTAACATTGTCAAAATCCGCACAACGGCTTAGAATTTTAGCGGTTCTTAAATAGACCTCGTTGTATTTGTTTTACCAAAAAAAGCATGGAAGAGGTTTTGGTTTTCACAATTTCTGTTTCGTTAGAAAGATGTTTATGACTGAAGTGTTCGGATTTGTTAGTTCTCCATGGAAGAATTGTTAACAGTGTACAAAGGCAGTGCAATAAGTTAATGAATATCACTTTGTATTCTTGCTCATGTACTTGGTCATATAACTTTCAAGTACCATGGAATGTTCACACATCATCCAATGGACATATCAGGTCACAGGAATACACAATTAATCAACCATGTGTCAGTTCGTGCACATTTCAGCACAGTTACTAGATCCACCTTAAGTATCCAAAGACAAATGTGCATACAAAAGTTTACTTTAATATTTATTATTTTCAGTATTTATAACTGTTTTAAGCGATTTGTTTTAATTTTAGACAATTGTGTAGCGTTTCCTTTAGTGTATTCCAAACAACATTACAATAATATAGCTTACTTTGAGTAATTGACTTATTACAAATAACTTTTTAATAACTACATATTATTCACAGTACTTTTGCACAAATATATTGGTTTACATGTGTTACTTTGTTTGAGTAGACCAAACTCACTTGCAACTCTAGTCAGTGGTGTAGCGTGGTCGGACTGATTGGGGGGGCACACCTTATGTATTTCTTTGTTTTTTCAAAAAATGTCCCCTTATGTTTTCTATTGTTTTTTTCGAAATTATTGGGGGGGGGGGGGCACGTGCCCCCCCCCCCCCCCGTTCCCCCTGTAGCTACGCCACTGACTCTAGTGGTTCTTTCATGCCTGGTTGTTTTCTCTTACTATAATAGAAGTATAAAACCATTTTAGGGTTCAGCTATCCACCTCGTTTTTATAGACACTTATGATTTTATTTTAAAAATAGTAAGGTCTTTTTAATTTGTGTGCAAACGTACGACAATGAGTGAGCACTCTTCTGTTACCCGAAGCACGATCACGATAACTTTATGACGGTGGTTTGCACGTGGCAGCATATGTTTAAGATCTGTTTAAAAAAACAGTTATTATACAAAATATTATGGGATGTACAAGAGAGTATAGCCGGGAGCAAAATCATGACCGTGACCGTAACAGTGAATGTCAAGCATGACTGATAAATTAATAACACTCTGGTATAAAATGAGACGAACCAGTCGAAGGCAGAAGTAAGGGCAATGAGCCAATGTAGTCCTGTCAATCTAGCAAATATAATGGGGTAACCTCGGCCGGGCCGCGAAATTTGTTTTCCTACGAACTTTTTGTCTCTGGCGCATGCGCACATGATTCCTATGAACTTTTTGTCGGATATCAGACCCGCAGGCTACTCACCATGTATTATGGCAAAAGAAAAAGAAGAGTCATAAGAGAGGATTCGAACCCATGATACCAAGTGTTGAAATCCACAGCGTGACCAATAGGCTACGTAAACCGCATGGTAAGAATGGTCTCATTGTCATTATAACCCTCAAACTCAATCCTAGTTATGAATATTCATGAGTAGCCCACGTCGCTGCTTATGAATAATTCATTAGGACAAAAAGTTCGTAGGAATTTTTTTTTAGCGGCCGGGCCTCGGCCAAATCGCAACATGGGATTTCCCTTCGCAGTTCATTTTTTAGTCAATTTTAGTCCACTAAACAACATACTAAAATGCATGTGCCCCCCCTCCCCCCCCCCCCCCCCCCCCTCTGAGCTCCTATAGTTACCCCACTGGCGTGAGTGAAATATATAATATATATACATGTATATATTATGAACAATTATGACAATATCAAATTTCTTATTTTGTCTTGCCCTCTAAGGGGTTGGCGCACATGTCGCGAGAATCCTAATAGTTGGGGAAAGGAAAAGCCCCCTCCCCTGCCCCCTTTTGCGGCAACACTGTAAATAGGTCGATTTGAAAATCAGCCAATCCGAGAGAACCACACCCGTTTAATGATCTAAGCTATATAATTCAGTTCAATTATATTATAATGTATTGTCATTCACTACCCCCGAAGGGATTACAACTAAATACAATGCAACTATATGATACAATGAAACGCATTCCACTTGTTCACCTCTGATCAATATGTCTACTTTTGATGGAATTATATGATAATACATTTCAGACCCCCACTACGGTGTTATTTTTTTTTTGTACGTGCGCTTGCGGTCCGTTCTGCGTCGTCCCCATTTGAGAAACATGTCATCCTTTCATGCAAATCTCTTATTAGCCATACTCATCCGGGACATAGTTACATTGCATCACCTTCGTCCTCGGGGAGTGCAGAGAAAGGAGCCTAGTTTTCTGAGTACCTGATTGATTGTGTTCATCCCCCTTTTTGTTGTGACTTGTGTTGAGCCTGGTATACGAGCGCTGGTTACGCATGTCATCTGTAGCGCTTGGAGGGTTAGATGGGTATAATTGGACTAGGATTAGGGTTATGAATAGGGGTTAGTTTGGTGTGGGGTAAAGGGTGGGTTGGAGTAAGAGTAGGGGTGAGGCTAGAGTAAGGGTTAGGGTGGGGTTAGGGGTGAGGAAGTTGTAGGGTTAGGGGTGGGGTTTGAGGATAGGGTAAGAGTTAGGGTTAAGGGTTAGGGTGTCGGTACGGTTAATGTGGGTTAGGGTGTCGGTCGATATTGTATTCCACAGCAACAAGTAAACCCCAACGTTATCCCTAACTATAATCATTAATTTATCTCATATACCTAACACGCCTCAATATAATGTTAACGTAACTTGCGGAAAAATAGACAAATAATGGCGAGTTTAAATTCTAGGCAAGGGCTAAGGACGATTGTCCCTAACCTCGCTATTGGCACACGTATTGGGGGGGGGGGGGGATTATAACGACACTTTCCTGATTGAACACTTTTGTCCCCCCCCCCCCCCCCGTCCATTCCCTCCTTCCCCAAACATAACTTGCCTAATTGAATCACCGCCTTATCAACCTACTTATCTTTTCCCACCCCTCCCCCTTTGCCCCGCCTGAGTTGGACCTGGTTACACTACCGAACCTGTCCCACTTTGTCAAATTCGACACTCGCCATGAATTACATCGCGTGACTATTGTCATCAATGAAAGGGGTAGCGTAAGTCAGGTTAATAACCCTGTATTAAACATGGGCATTAGGGGGCATTATCATAAACACATTTCTGCTTCAATTATACAACAGTGAAACTATTCAATTTTGTTTGGAGCAAATAACACCCTATTCACCGCAAAAAGTATTAGAATTAAAGGTACACTTGAGTATTGGTATTTCCCGAATCGCCCCTTGGCACTAACTTGGTTGGTTTTAATTCCATTTGAAAGTTCCTTGAATAATACATGTAAAATGAGAATCATTCCCTTTAAAATACTCAACTATCCCTTTAAAGCGGATGTTATATCAAACAAAATCATTGTGGTTCAACTTTGTTTGAATCGACCAAATTCGCATGCATCTTCGGTGGTTCCATCATACCTGATTGTTTTTCTCTTTCTATAATTTTCCCGTCCGTTTTCAAACTGTTTTCATTCAATTTGATTTATATTTACTTTAATTTTGTTGAGAGATGACTGTATTTCGCAAATGCTTTTGTTTTAATTTCTCCTTTATTCTACAACTTTTATACTAGAAATTTGCATTGCCGCGCAATGCGAATGTATCCCCCGGCACTGGCAGCGATTTTTGCGCCATCCTTATGTTCGAAGGAGAGTTAGAATTCTACGAAAGCAAGACACTGATGCTTTCTCCCGTACAGATAGGGGTAAATCATTCCAAAAGCATGTGCCTCTGAATGACACTGAATATTTACCCTGCGTAGTCCTTACCTTGGGCACACTCAACTTCTTACTTTCCCTTTGTCTAGTCGCATATTGGTGCTCCATAAAACAGCAATACTGAATTGGAGACTGAGGCAATTTATCATTCAATAATTGATACAAAAAAACACAAATAAACTGGGTTCCAAAAGAAACTTATCACTTCTTCAGAGCGACACACATTAAAATCCAAAGCATAAAAATTTATCATAATGTGGCATAGATTAGCTTCAATACCCCTTAGCAAGCTCATCTAAAAAAAAATTATGTTTGCTTTAGTCAATAAAGAATAAAATAAGGTGAAATCGCAAGAGGTCATTTGTCAAAAATCACAGAAACTGCTCGCCTTCCGGGCACAAAGCTCGGTACAGACAATAGCCAGTCTAGTGGTTACATAACCCGATTTGAAGTTGAATGAATAGCTATTGAAAGTTCTGAATGGACCGCATTTCGTGGTGGTTCGCAGCGAGCAGTTTCTGTGATTTTTAAAAACTGACCTGTAGTGATTCCCTCGCATTTTTCTCTTTATTGGCAAAAGCAAATTTTTTATTTTTAAGATATGCTTCATAAGGAGAATAATAGCTTGTCTCTGTCTAAATATGATTCAATTTGATGCTATGGATTTTAGTGAGCGTCGCTCTGAAAAAGGGATAAGTTTCTTTTGGAGCCCAGTTTAGATAGTTTATGGAGTTGATACACATTCAATTATTTATTTTAACTCCTGAAATATCGGTTTTGAATGAGTCCTAATTGGACTAAATATTATGACTCTTAGTGCCATCTTTTGACTTAATAATAAACACTTCATGTGTGTTTCATAGTTACTTCCCCAAACCTCAATTCCATATGTCATATGCGGTTGGATTAACGTTGTATACAATAACAATAAAAAATACCTTGTCACGAACTGTCTTTATCTATATAAAACACCAACCTGTTTCCTAATATACTTATTAACCCTTTCTATATGAGGTTTCCACGTCAAGTGTTGGTCTATATAAACTCCTACAAATGAAGAGCTTTCAACCAAAAGGCGCTAAATCCACTTTTTCAACTTCCGAGGAAAACAGGTTCCTTTGTCCCACTTGTACACGTGCCTATGGGAATATGAAAATTGAACTTTCTATATTTTGATTTTAAGTGAGTTATTTGTCGTAAAATTTGGATTCCTAGATAGCTACGTAGATTATACATGTATATATATCGTTTTTATGGAAAGTGGATTTAGCGCATTTTGGAAGTGAGCTCTTCAAATGATGCAACATCAACCCGGACTATTTCAGTCCCTGCTATTTTTAGTACCACTTGAGTTACTATTGATTGCCTACTCCCTCTTATTAACAAATAATTAGTCTTTAAGAGATTCAATGTAAGTTTATTCACCTTACACCATATGGACACCTTATCTAGATGCACATTAACTATATCCATATCAATCGAATTCAGTCTCGGCGGAAATGTATGAAACAAGTTAGAATCATCAGCAAAAAGTCTAAAATTAAAATAATTTGTTGAGTTTGGCAAATCATTTATATACATAAAAAACAGGGTAGGTCCCAACACGGAACCTTGAGTAACGCCACATGTTATTATCTGTCGTAATGAACTATGTCCATCATAATTCACAAACTGAAATCTACGAGAAAGATAATCTTTAAACCACTGAAGAGGCAGGCCCCTTATTCCATAATGTTCTAATTTACCAACCAATATTCCATGATCAATTGTATCAAAAGCTTTCTGGAAATCTAGGAATACACCTAGTGTTACACTGCCCTTATCCAATGATTTAAGCACATCATTAAGCAAATTAATAAGAGACAATTTAGTACTATAGTGTTTACGAAAACCATACTGGTGCTTATACAAAACATCATTCCTTTCAAAATAATCAAGTAACCTCTTGTTTACTAATTTCTCAAATATTTTGGCCAAAAGAGGCAAAACTGAAATAGGTCTATAATTGCCTGGGACATCTCTATCCCCCTTTTTAAAAATCGGAGTAACTTTGGCTATTTTCATTGCCTCTGGAAACACACCATTCAATAATGACTGATTATAAATATAAGCTAATGGTTTTGCAAGGCTAGTGGTCCTGATGAGCTACCTGCAAGAATGCTAAGGGATTATGCAGATGAGATCACACCTCTTCTTACCCACCTCTACCAACAGTCGTATGATAACGGAGTCCTACCAAAGGATTGGTTGAGAGCTAGAGTGGCAAGCATATATAAATCAGGCGACAAAAGTGACCCATCTAACTACAGACCTGTGTCCCTCACATGCATCTGTTGCAAGATCCTGGAGCACATCATTCTGAGCCACATGTCCAAGTTTCTGGCAACAAACGACATCCTCACTCCCAATCAACACGGATTCCAGCAAGGACGATCCTGTGAAACCCAGCTTGTGGAAGCCGTTAATGATTGGGCTAGCAGCATCAACCAGCAGCACCAAACTGACGCGATCTTCCTTGACTTCAGCAAGGCATTTGACAAGGTGTCACATCGAAAGCTAGTTCACAAGCTGAAGTTCTACGGAATCCAAGGATCAACTGTCAACTGGATCCATGGTTTCCTGACTGGCCGATCCCAAACTGTGTCAGTAAATGGAGCCTCATCGCCATCAGCGGATGTCATCTCTGGGGTCCCTCAGGGATCGGTCCTTGGTCCGGCCTTGTTTCTTGTGTACATCAATGACATATGTGAAGACGTATCATCATCAATAAGACTCTTTGCTGATGACTGTGTCTTGTACCGCAGTATCCACACAAGAGATGACCACATAGCCTTACAGCAGGATCTTTCCACACTGGCAGAATGGGCAGACCTTTGGGATATGTCATTCAATGTGAAGAAATGTGCCCACATGTGCATTTCTTTGAAGCGGCATCCCTTGAACTTTGACCTCAACATCAATGGGAAAGGAGTTCCCAAAGCTACCTCCTATAAATACCTTGGAGTCACAGTGGCAAACAATCTGAGCTGGAACACCCATGCACAGAAGATCCAAGCGAAAGCTGCAAGAACTCTTGGAGTTGTACGCCGAGCCCTTGGGAAATGTGAACAGAAAGTCAAGGACATTGCATACAAGCAGCTTGTAAGACCCCAGTTGGAATATGCCTCATGTGCATGGAATCCACACACCCAAAGGGAGATCAAACTGATAGAGAGCATACAGAGACAAGCTGCCAGATTCGTCCTTCATGACTATAGAAGAGAATCTAGTGTCACCACCATGCTGTCATCTCTTGGCTGGGACACGCTACAACACCGCCGCTTGCTCAATCAATGCGAGATGCTCTTTAAAGTACACCACAAACTTGTCCAGATCTCCTTGCCTCCTGACATCCGACTTATCACAGGCATCACCAGACCACAACGAGTACAACATCACAGCCACAACTTCAGATTCACCCAACCATTTTGCCGAGTTAACTGCTACATGTACAGCATGTTTCCCAGAGCAGTCCGTGTCTGGAACACTCTCCCAAGCAACGCTGTCACTGCAAATTCAATTCTTGGCTTTAGGGGCGCGGCACTACCTGCCATACAGACTATGGCGCCGCCCCTGCCCCTGAAGATGTTGTAACGAGGGACACACCTGCACCACCTGCACACTGCACCCTGCACATTGTATATAGTGCACGGAGAACAACCACCATCACTTCACCAACACCACATCACCAACAGCACGCAACACAGCACAGCCCTCTCCAGGACAGCGTTAACGCTTTTGGGAGAGTAATTTCTTCAAGGTTCAAGGTTCAAGATTACATAAGCAGCATCCTTCAGCAATCGGGCTGGAATATTATCAAAACCACAAGCTTTCTTTTCATTCAAAGTTAATAAATAGTCTTTCACCTCATAGTAGTGAGTAACTGGTTCCCAAAACAAAGAATCTACTATTCCATCACTAAGATAATCTTTGAATGTAATAACATCATCATCATCACCACTAATAGATTTAGCAAGGTTAGGCCCAACATTAAAAAAATAATAATTAAAGCATTCTGATATTTCTTTCCTTGAGGTTACAACTCTCTTATTACAATTGTCATCAACACAGAGCTTATCTACATGTGATGTTTTTATTTTACTATTTCCACTCTTCAATAGCGTATTGATTGACTTCCATGTTTGCGCTGTATCGCATTTATACATTTCAAATAATTCACTATAATATTTCCTCTTTGCATTCCACAAAACTGTAGTCAAGACATTTCTATACGTTCTATATTTTTTTAAATCATCTTCATTATGATTTGATTTTAATACTTTACCATACAATTTATGTTTCTTTTTAATTGACTTCTTAATAGCTCTAGTCAACCATGGTTTATCATTCTTCCTTCTGGAAGGGTGACGATGAACAATCGGAGCATATTGATTACAAATACCTATGAATGATTGTACAAATATATTATATGCCTTATCAACATTAGTACATTCATATACATTTCCCTAGGATTCCGAGAGTAAACTATGACAAAACCGTTCTTTCTCATAATATTTATAACTTCTATATCGTACTTCTCCTTGCGGTTGCAATTTTACTGAGCTGTCTTCAAAAATAGCAAATGTAGGAAAGTGATCTGAAATGTCAGTTACAATTGTACCAGCACATAGGCGATCTGTACCCATATTTGTGTAAATATGATCAATTAAAGAACCTGACATGGGTATTACCCTGGTAAGGGGCTTAATCAATTGATGCATTCACAAACACACTAAGGAAGTAACAAACATTTCAGCATTTACACTGGGATTATACAAATCAATATTGAAATCACCCATTAAAATAAACAATTTTTTATCAACTTTAATCCTTTCTAACACAGACAATAAACTCCCCTGAAACTGGACAATATGGGTATTTGGTTTTCTATAAATGACACCTACAACAATAGAACAGTCACCAATCCGAACTTCAAGCCATAACGATTCAGCAAAGTCAATATCATACATCAACAATGAAGAATGAACATAGACTCCAACACCTCTTCCCCGTGTACCAGGGTCTCTACAATTCACTTCCAAAGTATACCCATCTATCCAAAGGATATCTGTACAAGACACATTCCATACTTCAGTCAATCCAATTAGAAATTTCGAGTTAATACATTCTTCATACAATAATTTTAAGGCATCAATATTTTTATTTAAAGACCTTATATTTATATGAGAAATCGTGAAAGCTTTTGGGAACTTCGAACATAATCTATTATCAAATTCAAATGGGGTTAATTCAAAAGATTCAATATCAAAAAAATTAATGTCTTCGTGGATTTCAGCCATTTTCACCAAAAAGTGAACATAGCTGCAATGTCATGATGATGTGAATGAAGAAACTAGATAAGGTGCAGCCGGAAGTTTTCATACTTGATGTCCTCAACCCCGATTTCAAAGAGGTCGTCGGGGGAGCGGAGAGTCTTAAACGAATCGGCATTCATTTTGCAGGAGATGTTCCCATTTCTGGATGTCACCTGCTTGACACCTGGTGCATTTTTCGCTGCCATCAAAACAGCGTATCGAAGAGGGGTCAGATCCTCGTTGATGAAGACCCCCTTGTAGGAGGCCTTCCCCTTCAACTTGAATCTTGCCTGGTACAGCTCATCCCCCTTCCTTCGGGCGATGAATCTCACCATGCATTGACGGGGCTTCGCTGCTGGTCCAGGCTTCTTCCCAAAACGGTGGCAAGACGCGACATCCTCAGGCTTCAAACCAACACCAACCTCTCCTGCTAGCTTGCAGATCGTCTCCGTCATCTCCTCCTCTGAGTATTCACTCTCCCCCTCCTGCTCTGGTAGCCCACTAACTCGTAGGGACTCCACACACGCCTCCTTCACTGCCTTGACGATAGCAGGAATAGCTGATTGGACGGCTGCCTGCACTGCCGTTGCCAAAATGTGTTCAATGTCTCCACCACCCTGGCCACCTTTTGGCAGATCGTTCAGATTGTCCTCAAGACTTTCGAGGTCTATATAAAAACCTCATGCCAGCTGGCACTTCACCCACTGTCATGTCCCGGGCATTCTGGATAGCACGATCCACTCCCTCGTGTTGGGTAAAGGTCGGCGAGCTGTTGGTAATTGACCTTGATCTCGCCCTTGAGCTTGACATTGACCTTGCAGAAACTTGCAAGGCATAGCTTTAAACTTCCTTGTAGTTGGCATTGTTATACTTGCTCTAGAAAATGTTGTAGAAAACTATACAATTCGAAAAAAACCCAACACAGAATTATATACGTGGGACAGAACTTTAAAGTCACATGGAGTGCACATGGAGCAGTCACTTACTTTCTCCCAATTTTAATGAGCATAATCCGCTTCAAAACAAAATGAAGGTCATAAAAATAAACTGGTCATCCAACTGCACAAAGAACACATTCTTGAATCACATCCAAATGATTTATTGAAGATGAACATTTAGAGTTATTTCACAGCACAAATGGCAGCAGCATGGCACCATGTCCTTTGACCCTATAACAGACGGAACACAGGTGGCAGCATCACCAAACACTTACAATGTGTAGATTTTACTAAGACACACCTCCATACAAAATCTGAAAGAAATCCATGAAGAAATTTGGCAGTTAGAGCGCACAAAAGGTGCATTTTTGGGTGGTTGGCAAAAGCCCATAATATAATATTAACATTGTTAATGAATAGTGTGAATATAATGACGAACAACGAATTATTTCACATTACTAATCGAAATTTGAATGCTGATGAATTAAATTAAATTTGTTTGCTTCTGCACTTGGAGTTGGACATTTAAATATTCGTTCTGTAAATGCAAATTTTGATGATTTTAAACTTTTCTTTGATTTCAATGTAGCCTATGTTCAAATTTTAAGCTCTTTGGATTAACTGAAACGTGGAATATTCTAAACCCTAATTTGTTTCATATTGATGGTTATAAGCTTGAACACAACTGCAGAGAGAATGGGAGAGGAGGAGGTGTTGGAGCTTATATACACTCGTCTTTATTGTATACGCGTTTGAACATTACGATCTCAAGTACAGAGTCGCTTTGGTTGAAGATTAGTACAAACGATAATATAATTGTATTTGGAGTAGTCTATAGGAAACCAGACAAGTTTCAGTGTATCATAGTTGGGGATTTTGATGTGAATCTGAATATTGTTAATGAAAGGTCAAATGAGCTTTAGACAACTAATTTCTTCGCCGACACGTATTACTTCTGACAGTCAAACTCTAATCGATCATATTTATACAAACATTAGTTTATGTGAAATAACTTCAGGAACTCTATTTGTTGATATTTCAGATCATTTACCTTGTTATGCAATATTCCATAATTATTTTGAGAAACAAACGTTAATTAATGAAACTAGGAGAAAATGTCGAAGTTATAAGCAATATTCTGTTCAAGCTTTACGTGATGATCTATAAACGATCACATGGGATGAGGTATATGAATCAAATGATGTTAATGATGCATACAATAAGTTTTTGTTAATATTTCGTAGGATTTGTGATAAACATGCACCTTTACAATTTCGTAGTCCTAATCCGAAAATTAAGAAACCATGGATTACTAAAGCTATTTTAAAGTCAATTAAAACCAAGTATAAGTTATATAAGCAATCTGTATTGTCAAACCATAATGATGAAAAGTTGAATAAATATAAAAAGTTTAGAAACAAATTGACCAATGTATTGCGATATGCGAAGAAAAAATACTATGAAGAATTATTTGTAAAAGATAAAGGTAACTCAAAAAAAGTATGGACGCATATAAAGGACATTTTGAATAAAAGGGGAGGAAAATCAAGCAGAGTAGAAAAGTTGGGAATGAATATTGATGGTGTATATGAAGAATCTAGTATCCCTGAAAAAATGTGTGAAATGTTTAATAATTTCTTTGTACAGATTGGAGAAAATTTAGCTGATAAAATTGGTGATACATATGGTACCTTTCATACATTTTGGGTCAGAAAGTATCTAATACATTTTATTTTTTACCCGTTACTCATACTGAAGTTCAAAATATAATTTGTTCCTTGAAAAGAAACAAAGCTTGTGTTTTTGATGATATTCCCGTTGGTATTTTGATGGATGCTGTTAATTACGTTTCTCACCCATTGGCTTATATAATAAACTTATCAATTTCAACTGGTATATTTCCTGATAAATTGAAAATTGCAAAGGTAATTCCTGTACATAAAAAAGGTAGTACAGACACACCTGGTAATTTCATACCTATTTTTATTTTACCTGTTTTAAGTAAAGTATTTGAGAAAGTGGCAAATAATCGATTGATAAAGTTTTTTAATGATAATACTGTTTTATATGAACACCAATATGGATTTCGTTCTGGTTATAGTACTAAATTATCATTAATAAATCTGTTAAAGCAAATTTGTCATGATATTGATCAGGGTAATACAACGGTTGGACTCTTTTTAGACTTTGCTAAAGCGTTCGACACTATAAATCACAATATATTATTATATAAATTAGAGCATTACGGAGTGAGAGGAATGCCTCTAATTTGGATGAGGAATTATTTATTTAATAGATTTCAATTTGTTGATTATGATAATATTCATTCAGACAAACTACCAATAACTTGTGGAGTTCCCCAGGGATCTGTGTTAGGTCCAACGTTATTCCTTATTTATATAAATGATCTTCCTAACTCGTCCGATTATTTTAATTTCCGTCTCTTTGCAGACGATTCTAGCTTATTTCATACTTTTCAGGGTGTAGGAGATGCTATAAATTTGATTGAGATGGAAAATGATATTGATTTGATAATGACCTGGTGTAAAGAAAATAAACTTACTATTAATACTATGAAAACTAAGTACATCATATTTAAAAGTAGGTGCAGGAAAATTGATGTTCTTGGTAATATTGTAATGAATAATGAAACAATTGAAAAAGTTCCTTATACTTCATTTGTTGGAGTCAATATTGATGAAAATGTAACATGGAAGAAACAAGTTGATTCTGTTTGTGTCTCCTTGAGAAAGAACATAGGTGACTTAGGTGTATTATATAGAATACGAAATGTTGTGCCTAAAAGAATTTTAAAATTGTTGTACTTTACACTTGTTGAACCACACATTACATATGGCCTAGAAGTCTGGGGTGGAACGTATCCGTCGTATCTAATGAAGATATGTTTGCTTCAAAAGAGAGCCATGCGTGCAATATGTTTCAAGAATCCAAGGGAGCACACAGCTCCATTATTTATGGAATTATCTGTCCTTAATATTTTTGAGTTATACAAATATGTCATAGGAACAGTGATGTTTGATTTGATAAACGATAAACTCTCACAAAGTATAGTTACTTATTGTACTCGCATTGATCATTGTTATGATACTAGAAGTAAAAATTATGATAAATTCAAAATAGATCCAGTAAAATTAGAATTAGCAAAACAATCCATTTCATATATCGGACCAAAAATATGAAATGAACTTCCAAATAATTTAAAAAGTAAAATGTCAAGACACACGTTTCGTAAATTGTTGAAAGGTTATTTGTTAGATTCGAAATGATTCTTTTCCATTTGTATATACATTATGTTCGGCATTCTTGATTCTGTATTTTGTATGAGCACGTACTTTATGTCTATGTGACAACTGCGTTGTCTATTGTGCTTATAATTCCAATACTATTTTAATGCATATTTTTATAAGGGCTAGACCAACTAGCATTTTGTGCTATAACTAGTTCCTTTTTTACCAAGAAGATTTAATTTTGCGGAATCTTTGTATTATATTGTAAATGTTTTCAATTGGTAAATAAATTTCATAAATTTCATTTCAATTAGATGAGGATGTTGTTTTACTTGACATTAAAGGTATGATAGTTCAAGTGTTGAGGGGGCTTCAGAAAATAATGATTTTGCGAGGTAAAAAACGAAGTGTAGCAATTGCAATAGCACATAACTTGGAAACCAAAAAGAAACGTTTGTTTGATCAACATTTTGAGAAATAATGGCTGTAATTTTCTAAAACCAAGACATTCGAATGAATAACACTTACACGTTGGTGTAAATATACCAACATAATTGATACATTAATTGTGTTACTCATTCTATACAATAACGATTTTTGACAGAAAAAAACATCACCGCACAATTTGTTGAAGGAAAAAATGGTTGTAGTGACCAGGAGTCTGTCAGTATTTTTGGTTCAATGGCTAGATATAACGAGTCTATTTATAAAATTGTTTATTTGTATTCGTTTCTCTCTTTTTAAGAGAGCTAGATTGTTCTTGATCAAAGTTCGCAATGATTTCCAGATTGTGTTTGTTTGTTTGTTTGTTTTATTTATTTAAACACGGCAATACAAACTCGCTATCAGCCGTCAGGCTGTTTTTCAGCAAGTCCGTATATACATACAAAATACAGAAAACAAATTAAACAAAATACATTTTTTTACAGAAATACAAAATTAAACTTACATTAAGATACAATAAAGAAGCTTATTTAAAAAACAATACAAAATTGCAGTACAATTAAATAATCATACAAGTCTAAAAGATCCCAAAAGTCGTGATTAATTACTGTTTGATGGGAAATGTGATTACTATTAAAACAAAATGGTTACAGTTCAAGGGGGAAAGAAATATATTTTACAAACAAAGATAATCTGGTTTCAAGTCTAACATTTTGTGGAAGGTTATTGAATAATTTCGATTCTAAATAAATCGTACTATTTTTACAAAAGTTTGTTTGGGGCTTTGGAAGTTGGATTGTACGTTGAGTGTTTCTAAGTCCATAATTAAATACCTTATAGTTAATTTCAAATGAAAGAGTGTCGGGCAATAAATTATGTAAGAGCTTAAAGGGATAGTTGAGTTCTGGTAAGGAGAGTACAGTTTTGGTGAAACTGAATTTTAGTAACCAAAACCTGCATCATTACATTACAAACTAATAGTTATAACTAGAAAGCAACACAAAATGACAAGTGACGTAGTAAAGATTATGTTATCATTAAAAAAAGAGCCGTTAAAACGTAAGAGAACGCTCTCCAAACACTCGTCGGTTTTAACCATTTTGAATAAAATATTGTGAATGTGATGTTTTGTTGAAATAGTGATTAGATAGAGAAATAACCAACAACTATTTAAATACCTATTTTGTAACTTTTTGAAAAGTGGAAGCATTTTTTGGAATTTGTAACGGCTAGGTTCAAAATTCTCTAATAAACCTGGGGCCCCAGCTTAATTACAAATTGTTATATTTATGGATATTTCAACCGTCTCTGAACCGATTTTGATCAAACAAAGATGATTTTATTATATAAATATTATGCTCTTTCAAATTTTACACTCAGTTTTTCATTACCTCACACAAAAAAAGTAGTCTAGCGCCCTCTCTACCAAAACTCAACTATCCCTTTAAAAAGAAGAATAACAAGGTCTTTCTTTACTTTAGCGCATAAGCATTCAACTTGTAAAATTTGGATCAACCTCTGTCTACTAAAGCGATAATCTACTTTAAGTACTATTCTCAGGGCTCTATTTTGAAGGGTCTGAAGCCTTTTTATTTGACAAGTATTAGGCTTCATCCATATTGTGCTACAGTATTCAGTGTGGTCGGACAATCGTATTATAGAGTAACAATGCCGTGCTTTGATCAATGTATGGCCGCGCCCTTCTAAGGACATAAAAGTTACGAATTTTGCATAACGAGTCCTGAAACATAGAGTATGTGTTCCTCAGGACACAGGGGTAAGGAGTCCAGTGGCGTAGACAGGTTCCAGGGGCGGATCTAGCTTTTTTTGCTAAGGGGGGGGGGGGGGGGGTTGACCCAATGACGATGCGGATACTGTGTGGGTCTGGACACATGATAGCGTTTTTCTATGCACATCACATTTTAACTTGGCAGCCCAAGAGGGGGGGGGGGTTTAAACCCCCTAACCTCCCCCCCCCCCTCCCCCCCCCCCCGTAGATCCGCCACTGGGTTCTTACACCTGGGGGGGGGGGGGGGGGGTGATTTGCCGTTTACCGGACCAAGGCCAATTTTTTCGCGCCCGAGACCGCCTGCCAAATTTGTTCAAGACCAAGGAAATTGCTTGAAAGTCATCTTAGTGGGGGAAGGGGGTTAGATGTTAAAGGGACATTCCCTCTTTTGCAAGCCAAATTTCAAAAGTTGCGAGGTTATTGTCTTATCTGAAAGAAAATGTCATTTAATAGCATCCCTGAAAAAATTAGGGCTTGAAATCTCTTTTTCGTGGAGTTATAGACCTAAAAGTAATAAACCGTCGTCCAACAATTGATTGTGCATGTATATTCACCAAGTGAGGAAGTTCGTACACGAATTCCACGAAGTACCACAACTCTATGCGTGACCCCTCCGTAACCCGCGCTAGCTACGTGACCCGCACACAAATAAGAATAGCATGACCGCACACTAGGCAAAATAACCAAACCTCGCTTAAACTGACTACATGTAATTACATATTCTTCATTTTTGAGATTTTTTTCCGTGACATACCTTTACAAATGTCGGCTTCACAATACCTTTACAAGAATAAGTACAATATAGTTGTAATATTATGCTAAATCAGTCAAACTCTTTTATTGACCGATATATAGTCTGATGGAGGGACGTATTCGTTTTTCATTCGTAGAATCCAAATTATAGGGCTGTTCGATTTGTAAAAGAGGGACTGTCCCTTTAAGATGGTCGAGACAAGGCGGGCCGGAAGCAGTTTTGAATTGGGGAGGGGGGCAAAACATATGGGGCTCACGATTGTGTGTGTGTAGGGGCTCATGCCCAACCACACTCACAGTGCTGCCAACTTTGAGCCAGATGTGAGTGTGAGACATTGCAAGGGAGCGAATTGACTAAGCGGGGGGAGAGTGTGGGAGGGGGAGTCCCCCCCCCCCCCCCCCTCCTCCCACGGTAGGGAGCTTTTGCATTTTCGGACTTGAAATTGTGCAATCTGTTGCTTACCTAGATAGGAAATTTGGGTTTAACATTGACTGTATCTGAGAAAGCGTGTTATGATTTGATCGACCAGAAATTTTAAATATATTTTCAAGAAGAAAACAAATAATTGACACACTAATAAATATGCACCCCAACACAGGGAGCGAATTGACTAAGCGGGGGGATGGTGTGTCCCCCCCCCCTCCCATGGTAGGGAGCTTTTGCATTTTTGGACTTGACTTTGTGCAATCTGGTGCTTACCTAGATAGGAAATTCGGGTTTAACATTGACTGTATCTGGGAAAGCGTGTTATGATTTGATCGACCAGAAATTTTAAATATATTTTTACGAAGAAAACAAATACGCACAAAAACGCACCCCAACACACATACAAATATTGTACTAATATTTAGCGTCATACACTGTTCCAACATCACCATATGCCGCATTATGTATGATCCAACAACATAGCCTATTGCCAAGAATGAGTCCCGAGGGGCGAAGCTACCGAGGGCTGAGGCAGAGCCAAATAGGGAGGGTTTGGGAGGGGGTATCCCTCTCCCACGGAGAAGATTTTACATATATACTTGAAATGGTGCAATTTCACGGGAACTACGTATACAGAAAAAAAATACTTAACATGCTCACCCCCAGACCATACGCAAGTTACACAACAAACTGAGATAATCTGTTCGCGCGCGAAGCGCGCAGCGAAAATTAAAAGTGGATGTATAAATTACTTTTTGAACGTTATAATTAACAAGTCTTAGCTCATACAACTAATGTTTTCTTTCCCACTCGTATACGGATACACACAAACAATATATATCCTTCCCTAAAACCTGGGGGGATGATTGTACATGTCATCCCCCCACCTCGTGAGGTTGGGTGGGGGGGGGGGGGGGGATGCATCCCCCTCATCCCCCCGTTGCCTACGCCCCTGGTAATGACCCGGGTAGTTACTTTACATTCATCTCAACACGAATAGGTGTTTGCGGTCGTTCTCGGACGTCAACTCAAACGACGTCCTTGACAAAGCCATTGTCATCGCAGTCCGGGATGCATTAGAGATGGTGATCAATCATATGGCGCTATAAGCATCGAGTGACGTCGTGACGAAAACGGCATATTGGATTGATCGAGCCATTTTCCTCAGACATAGTACATGTGATTTTTTTCCCTAAAATAGAAATTCAATAGGGAGATTATCAGATTTTATTTAAAAGCCAAATTAATATATTTTACCAAAAGCAAAAGTAGTAATAATGCACTGCACCATGGTTAGAGTGGATCAGGATCAATTATATGTATAATATAAACAACACTGTAGTTAATGGAGTTATATATTTTACCAATATGTAGATTTCATAAATATTTTTTTAGTAAATGCATTTAAAAAATTATATATTGATGGTATTTGATCATTTTAGATTTTTAGACTTCTTGTATGTAGACTTTGTATATATGTCTTATTCAGTTTAAATCGTGTCCCCATGGAAAACCAGCAGCAGTGCAGGTTCATATATCCCACTGTACTTGTTAATGTTATATCCTTTGTAGTTGGCTCTTATCTACTCGTATTATGTTTATGTTATATATCATATATTATTATATATTATGTCATATGCATATCGCGTTTGGATCTTAATTGCCTGTATTGTTATAATGCTATGCGGACATACCAACAACAAAATGCTAAATCATGTTAAGTCATTGCTTAATTAATCAATCAATTAATTGTATTCTGTGAGTTTTATACTTCTATATTATATTTTGTAATCAGATGTATTATTATATATGTATTTTCTGTTTTCACTATAGGGGTCACTCTGCCTCCTCAAGCCTTTAGCTTACCTAGATGTGACCCCTATACACTTTGTTTTATATTTTGTATATTCCTTTGTAATGGCCAATTTACCAATAAATGTGAAATTCAATTCAATTCAATTCAACAAACCAACAAACATTCCATGCAGTAAGCCGTATGTCAGAATACTGGTTAATAAAAGTCAATAAGTTTGTGGAATGTATTATTTTGTTATGATACATGCCAACATACTATTATCGCAGTGGGGGATACTGTCAACTACAATGACATAAACGCATGCTTCTAAAATATTGGGGGTTTAACTTATAATATGGGTGTGTTGTACGACACCAGCAAATATGATATAATTTTGCCTGTGACATAAGAAAAGTCGAGTCAGTCTGTGACATAGGCGTACCCAGGGGGAGGGGAGGGGGGGGGGGGATTGGGGTTCAACCCCCCCCCCCCCCCCCCAACTTGTAGCTGTCTCGAGACCACATTTTAGCGGTCTCGACCTCGAAATTGTGAAGAATCCTGATCTCGGACTCGAAAATGTTGAAAATTCCCGTTCTCGGCTTCGCTTACAGGATTCTCAACCAATGGTTTTGGTCCCGGCCTCAAAAATTGTTTACCGCTCCTGGGCTTGTCCTCGACAACTTGTAAGGTACTTGGTCTCGGCTTCGAAAAATTTCTACGAACACCCCCCCCCCCTTGAAAAAACCCTGGGTACGCCACTGGTCTGTGACCATAATGAGCAAGATTTCCACCAAGCGGAGCAGAGTTAGCTAATAATGTAATCCGCACAGGTAGAGGGGGTAGAGGGGTGAGGGTACGTAGGCCCTACATGAAACAAAACAGTATGGCACAATGCGAAGACAGTGTGAATACACACTGTGGATTGTGTTTTTTTTGCAGCGTTATTACGCACCACACTGTCAACACACATTGAGCACACTGTGATCGCACTGTAATACATCGTATGAGTAGTGTTTTGCACACTGTGAGCGAAGGGTATATCACAGTGTACCGGCTGTGTTCATATTGTGATCACAATGTGTTCACAATGCTCATGCTATAACAAAATCTCCAATTTAGCATAATATACACAGTGTGTTCACAATATGACACACAGAAGTCTTTTTGGTGGGGTGGGGGCCAGGGAGCCCATAGAGGTTACAGGCACAAATCCCACCCCCTCCCTCCCACTCCCCATTTGCCATTCTGTCGTTGACTCCACTGGAGTCTTTCTCTGGAAGAAAATTATACATTACGAAAGAGCGGTGCAAATTAATGAGGTTCCCACGGTGATTTAGGAATAATACTTTATTAAGATCGTTAAGTCCGTTTAACTGTGACCTGTCTATGAATAAACTATTTGCCACAATGAAATGCAAAACATCCTGGTTCTGTGCAGGCGGGGGCATAAGCGCAACCATGACCGTAAAATGGCGCGAAGCATGACTGATGTATTGATAACAACAGTGAGATAGCTATACGGGATATTCCCCTTCCTTGCTCCCAACCCCATTAGCGAGCGATGACACTGCAAAACAGGTCCATTGGAAAATCAGCCAATCCGAGAGAACCACACCCGTTTATTATTCTAGCTTTATATAGTACAATGCAACTTATTTCCCCCTATTACGACTTTGGACTTAAATTTGGACTTTGGACTTATAATGATAAACACATTCCATCTTTGCGGTATAATTATGTTGAATGTGTGTAAGTTCGTATACACTCCAAGATTGCCCCCATTCCCATAAGGCCAAAACAAATAAATTGCTGGATTGGCGTAACCCGCCCGACCCTAAAAATACCGCCGACCCTAAAGGTTTTTTCTGATTTTTTTTATTTTTTTAATTTAAACTTTTTATATTAAAAAAAAATAAATAAATAAAATCACAAATTGTGCGATATGTGTTATTTGTGTGTTATATGTGTGTTTTTGTGTATTTGTGCGAATCCTGAACAAAAAAAGAAAAAAAAAAGAAAAGAAAAACCCTACCTACCTACCCTAATGTTTGGTTGCCCGTTACTCCAATCCAACAATTTATTTGTTTTGGCCTAATAGGTAACCCTTTCATCACGTTCGTGCAAATCACTTTTTTTTGTAATTATTGTATCACATTATTCCTTGTGAAGTACAATGTAGAGGCAATTATGAACATTTATATAGCGCAGCTACTATCAATATTTACTTTACTGCGCTATATATAGGCGAGTTAACTGGGTAAATGGTGTTTGGATTTACTTATCTATATAATATTAATTATTTTGCCAATCCCATACCTGCAAATTATAGGTTTGTTGTAATTTGTAATAAAATAATTATACATTTTTCCTATTCACATCCACAAACTGTACTTGTTTACCTAACATTTCAACATAATATACATTATACAGTGTGTCACAGAAAACAACGAAACCAGATTTCATGGCAGAAATTTTCTGTCATAATGAATAATTCCTTTGATGAGATATATTACATGACTGAAAAGCTCTGTTTCTCTTTTTTCATTTGATGTACAACTTATGGCACATAATTCACGCATGACTGAATTAAAACAATAGAAATTGGTGTTACCAACATTCCATTTGCATGCAGAAATTGCAAGTTTGGGTGAGTTTTTAGGGTAGTAAACGAACTTATTTTGAAAAAGGACAAACACCGCATACAAATTCATATTTATATCTTTGTGTATATAGCGACCGCTCAAGGGACCGGCGAAAAGTGGTCGCTATATAGACAAGTGGTCGCATTAGACAGGTTGGCGGCCATTTTGAATTTTTGGTCGCATATTGTGCCTATATGCACATGTGTAATTAATGGGCATCTGTACACGCACGTGTCCATAGTTCATTTAGTATTTGATGCATGCATTAACAAAAAATGTAATTACATATCGGCATCACATTTTAAATGAAATTAAATGTTTGCATAACCTTTTTAAGTGTGTCATTTATTTACTCATCATAAGAGAATCAGCTACGCTTGTATATTTGATTAGAATGCAACATAACATGTTGGGTTTTGCAAAATGTTTCGGCGATTAAATTCAGCTAATTAAATTACTTGTCTGATGTCAAATTCTGTTGTGATGTTGAGTGAAGTGCCTTTGTACGACGTATTTCTGTATCAGCATCAGGTAGTGATAGGCACGAATACTCTTTGTTTATGAGTCTGAATCACTTGGTGTCGGTCTGTCTGAAGTTCATTATCATTTTAAATGTATGTTCTATGCGTTGACATGCTCATAATTGGAGCCTTGACCGACCATACTCTGAGGCAACCGAGTTGATGCCTTGGTCGTTCTTGAAGCGCTTATTTTGTGGTCGCTATACACAGGTTTACATGTGCGTCGGGACCGAATAATGCCCGGCGCAGACAGACCCGACTCGTCTGGTTGTCATTCCGATCGGCTCAGTTTTCAGTGCCTCGCGACACACATTTTGCCAGTCGAGAGACAGTCGGATGCCAGTTGGGGCCGATTCAACACAATAAATCTGCTCCGACCGACCGGGCCCAACTCTAGCCTGATTAAAACCAGTCGGATCGGGTCGAGTCAGCTCTGTCTGCGCCGGGCTTTAGGGTGGCCGCTGGTCGCGTTATGCCCGGCGCAGACAGAGCTGACTTTTTTTGTTTTTTGTTTATTGTCCAAATTAATGGAAATTTGTTTTCACTTGGTTACAAAAGTACATGTATATGACAGTACTGTATGCATGTATAACAGCATAACAGTGTAACAATATTATAACAACAAACATAATATATCAGTTAAACAAACTTAAAATTACACATTACTCAGAATCACTGAGACAGTCATATTAAGATTTAAACTATATCTATATAGAATGATCATTGAATTCAGAACACTTGATTAACTTTAAATACTAACTGTGTATTAACGTTATCTGACTATATACATTTCATTTTAGTGTTCATATACAGAGCGTATCAAAAAAAGCGTTACACTTTTGAACATTTTTTCAAAATTACATCTTTATATATTTAGAAGAGTTTTTCATGTCGATGGATGCCTAATGGTCTCATCTATCAAGTGCCACTTACAAAACAAATTTTCGTTCACGCTTGGGCGAACACTGACTGTTTTAGTACAGAGTGTCAAAAATGCCTTGCGCCAAATTGAAAGAAGAGGGACAATTACACCAGTGAAATCAGTTAAATTATGATAGAAAATTGCCACAAAATTATTACACAATCATAAAATATTCTTAAATTGATGACAAAGAGCAATTTGTTTGAATGGGAGTACTTATTCGGTCTGCTGGTGTAATTGTCCCTCTTCTTTCAATTTGGCGCAAGGCATTTTTGACACTCTGTACTAAAACAGAAGCGTGAACGAAAGTTTGTTTTGTAAGTAGCACTTGATAGATGAGACCATTGGGCATCCATCGACATGAAAACATCTTATAAATGTATAAAAATGTAATGTTGACAATTTTTTCAAAAGTGTAACGCTTTTTTGATAAGCCCGGTATAATTAATAATAAACACTTTAAATCACACTGATTTCCTGATATTTAAGGTGAGCATCTATAGCAATTATGAAGTTAGCAACTAACTCAGCCATAGAGCATTAACTTTAACGGGTTAAAGACATACAATAGTTGCTAACTTCAAACACTCAGGATTCAGATCTTGAGGTTAGAGCAATAGAGGATGTCCCCGATGATGAGCCCATATATAATACAAATTAGCTTTAAAAACAAAAGAATAAACATATTCGCTTTATACCACACAAGTTAAGATTTCTATATCATTCATCGCCAAATGATGAGCAAATAATCCACATCGGAAATCGATTCACATGATGGACAATTATCCCTGGGCCAGGACAATTATCCCTAGAGGTGCACCAGGGATAGTTGTCCAACGGAGCGCTGTGGACAGATATTGGTACTGGACACCTGGACAATTATCCCTACCACACCTGGCCAGCCTAGCCAAGGACAGTCGCTAGTCGTGACCGTGACCAGGCGTGCTTCAGAAGTTCTGATTGCCGTTTTGTATAACTTCTGATTAGTGAACAGCTTTTACAATCATTGTTTAGCTATGATGGATTCTACCTTTTAAAACTTTGTTTTGATATCAAATTAACCTAAAGCTACAAATTGATCATTGTTTGTCCTTTATTTGCCCCCCATATGTTCTTGGCAGGTTATAAGTGGTTGAATTATATTGAACTTGTCCGGGGGTTACAGTCTGTTATTCCGAAGGTTCGTTATTCCGAAGGTTCGTAATTCCGAAGGTTCGTTATTCCGAGGGTTCGTTATTCCGAAGGTTCGCTATTCCTAAAACGAAATGGGGTTCGTTATTCCGAAGGTTCGTTTATCCGAAAACAAAATCGGGTTCGTTATTCCGAAGGTTCGTTATTCCGAAGGTTCGTTATTCTGAAGGTTCATTAGTCCGAAAATAAAATAGGGTTCGTTAATCCGAAAATAAAATCGGGTTTGTTATAATACTATAATTTGTGTTTTGTTTATTTAATTTACAGCCTGCATTAAGCATACCCCTCCCCCTTTCACTCCCTTGGCCAGACCAATCAAACATTTAAGTTTATTTTATCTCTTTATATGAAATGATAGCATTATAACAAACCCAAATTCATTTTCGGATTAACGAACCCGATTTCATTTAGGAATAGCGAACCTTCGGAATAACGAACCCTCGGAATAACGGACCTTCGGAATAAAGAACCTTCGGAATAACGAGCCCGATTTTATTTTCGGACTAACGAACCCTCGGAATAACGAACCTGATTTCATTTTAGGAATAGCGAACCTTCGGAATAACGAACCCTCGGAATAACGAACCTTCGGAATAATGAACCTTCGGAATAATGCAACAAATGTTCGGATTAACGAACCCTATTTCATTTTAGGATTAACGAACCCTCAGGTATACGAAATTTGCGTGTTCGGAATAACGAACCTTCGGAATAACGAAGCGCACCCGTCCGGGGGGGGGGGGGGGGGGGGTACTCACGTATATTGGGTATACGGGGATGTGCCGCTGGGAAGAGTGATTTTTTCAAGAAAGATCCTTAGACATGGGTCCCCTTTTCCTACAAAAAATCCTTAGACATGTGTCCCATTTAAAAAAAAAAACCTTAGACATGGGTTCCTTTTTTCATTTATTCATTTCCCCTCTTTTCTCCTTCATTTTCTCCGGGATTTGGGGATTTGCTCCTAAATACTCGAGCCTATATTGTAAAAGCCTAAATCTCTCCCAGCTCTAAATAAATCCGGGGCCTAAACAATATTGGGGAATCCTTCGGTGATTGTATCCTTAGACATGGGTCCCATTAAAAAAAAAACACCTTAGACATGGGTACCTATTTTCATTTAAATCCTCAGACATGGGTCCATTTTTCACAAAAAACCTTAGAAATGGGTACCTATTTTCAGCGAAAGGTCCCTTGGATGTGGGTATGGGTTCGGAGGTCTCAGCCGCACACCCCCGTCCGACTATAATCTGAGTACCCCCCCCCCCCCCCCCGGCGAACTTATAAGCCATAAATCAATCTTCTTTGAATGGTTGTTGGGTATTCCGTTTCCTTTCCTTCCTTTTTTATTCTTAATTAAGCCTGGTCTCGTGATCTTGATCTTGATCTCGGACATATCCGATCTTGATCTCAGAGGTTCTGATCTCGATCTTGAGCTGCGGATCTTGATCTTGATCTTGATCTCGGACTGTCTGATCTTGATCTTGATCTTGGGCCCTCTGGTCTTGGACCCAACACTGGACTATTATGTTCTTAGTATTGCCTTTTGCAAGCTCCATAATGTGTGTAAAGCCCGCATACATTACGTATTCAAGATTTTCAAAGCCACCGCCTAATAACTTGCTTTCCTGCTCTTTTGTACATTATTTTGTCACAAGAGCCGTCACAAGTAGGTCAAGGTTCTCCCCGCATTCACAACACGCCTATACCGTGCACATCGCGTCTAGCTAGCTTTGCATAACAATACACATCGGTTGAGTGCCCGCCCCCTTTCTTGTGATTCGCCGATTTGAGTTCATGTTACCAAGAGCGGAAAATATAACAAATATATCGACGATGTCATATCTATGATAATTTTACCAGGGGTGTCGATCTGTTCGGAAAACACAATACATTGGTGGGGCGAGCTATTGTTCACAAACCATGCTCGCCCCCCCCCCCCCCCCCCCCCAAATGCATTGTGTTTTCCGAACAGATCGACACCCCTGGATTTGACACTCAAAATAACTGATCAAATGAAAAATAAATCTACTGATAGTCACATTTGATTCATAATCTCTGTATTTATTGCATTTTCCTTCATAAATTTTGTGTGAGAAAAGGTGAAATCTAAGGTTTAAAATTGTATGTTTATTTGCTTTCTGTGCCTGCCCGAAATATTTCGTGTCTAGTCTGTGGCACTAGAAAGCTATGCACGAAATATTTCGTGACGCGTCGTCAATGGGTTAACCAGGAAATCAGTGTTCTTGTTCAATGAAACTTTCACACATCATTCGGACATATCTTAAAATGATTTTGGTACAGGATTGAAGTCTCAAATGTAATTTACAGGTGCACCTTTAACTGAGTAGTGATTGACAGATGATGTCAGCACATACACACACACACACACACACACACATCAAAATACACGCATACACACATAATCAAAGACATAAACACACACGCCCAAGCACACACGCACAAGCACACATAATTATAATTATAATTATAATTATACATTTCGAAGAAGAAACAAAAAACAATCAGTCTAAGAAAAACAAAATATGTACATCGAAATACCTAAGCAAACAATGCCAACGAAATTATGCTTGCAATTGGTGCTTGGTATCGATGTCTTTGGCTTTTAACGCCAAATCTATTGTCATGTGTATGATGAAAAATTAGTTTTTACAAAAGCCGTTTCTATTATAGATTGCTGAAATTTACATAAACAGTATTGAACATCGCAGCACGGCACCCGTAGCCAATAAGAGCAACATGTCAAAGGAGCGCGGCAAAGGAACCGCCCCCTACCACTTCCAAAATGCATGCATTAAACATTGTATCATTATTTGTGTGGTTAATGTTACCCATGCGCGATGTTTCCATCTAGAAAAGGGGGACATATATATTTGATAATAATCACGCACACGCACTCAATAGTGGCGAGTAATTGACGCCCGGTTGGTGGAACAAAAATGCTCCTCGAATAGTGGTCATGATTTTAGGGAATGTATAATTACTTAATCTAATTTCAATCCACCTTTCGACAACATTTGAAACACTTATACTAACTTATTCACGACGTGAGAGTTACTATCGATATATTCCTGGGTTTGCTGATTGATACAAACGTTATAGGGGCATGTTTTTAGGATAACTTTGCAGAAGAAGATCTTAACTTGAATGAGAAGAATCGGTAAGTTGATTATCTCTGACCAATTTGATATGAACAAATTAATTGTGCTAAACCCTTAGAAAACCGTACTTATTTAAAACCTTAGTAAGAAGAACATTTAAAGAAAGGTATTTTTTATCAAGTACAATTTAATCAGTCAAAAATCGAAACACTTGTGTAAAAAATGGGTTAATTGCAGTATGTTTTATAAATGTATGTGCTTGTGATGCAATTAGATGACACCTTTGACATTTCTTCTCAGGATTATTTGGTAAAAGAAGTTGTAAAGAAGTTAACAAAACACTAGTTGTTTCATACGTTTATACGACGAATATTGTAACCTAATTGATGTAAGTGGTTTTGAACGCGTGAACAACGAAGTATATGGTATGGTAAATCACAATTAAAATAATATAAGTTGTTAATTATCCTATCATCTTTCCATTTGTTAGGAAGGATTGGACAGTAAACGTTACAATCTTACAATAGACCGCTTCTGTAATGTATGCCAATACTGTGCGTATGACGTAAGACAAGCTTGGCAAGCTTAACAATTGTAACTAAACCCCTCAAAAAAAGTTCGGAAACTCAAGTTTGATCGATTATATCTATTTTCTTATGAAATCATAATGGTTATATTTGGTATCAATTACAAAAGTGTGTATACCTCTTTAAAATGATACCAAATTCGTAAGCATCACGAGCACGAGTATGCGCAGTATATTTGAGAATGGGGGAATGTCAGAAGTGAAATGTCACAAAATGCGCCAAAAAACTTCAGTTGGATGGTCTGACACCCATGTCACGGTCTTTCTCAAGTTCAAATTCTTTCGACGATGAATATCTTGACAATGAAGAAATACTGTTAAAAATGGTGTCAGACAAAAGCCTGTTTAATTATCTTTCCAATGATACCTCACTTGGAATGATTATGAAAGCCGGGTAGGTACAATTAAGGTGAATATTGGGGAAGATCGACAGCAAAATGTAAACAAAATGCATTTGATTGTGTGAAATTGAAGGCGTTGCATCCAAAAACGACTTTTTGTGGGGATATTTTAGTACTTTACTTTATGAAATTCAACATCATGTTGAAGCATGTTAATTTGTCAATAAAATAATGCCCCATTCATAGTGGTTATTTGATTGAGGTGTTTGTAGTACCTCTAAATGTATGGGGCTCAAAATGACACGTTGCAATGTAGAAATTCTACCGTTTGATATGTGGTAATAAGGGCATACTACACGGTCAAAGAGGGCGCTAATATGCCAGTTCTGGCCAGTTTGCGTAGGTTTAGAGAAATTTGATGCATTTTCAATACATCAAGTTTGTGAGTTTCCTGTACTGCAAACTCACATTCAGCATACTCATTGCAAATGAGATATCATATTAAAGATAAATTAACGAGCTTTCCGATAGTGCAACACGGAATGATGATAGAGTTATGATCAATACAACAATATCTTACCGGAATCTTGAAACAAGAAGCCACGGTCTTAAATTCATAGCATTAATAGACCCCCATCCATATATCCGGTTTTACTGCACACACCCCAATAGCATAATTATTACAGGTGAGACATGATTATAAGGAAAAATAAACACGCTTTCACATGATGTTAAATTTACTGATGATTATGCAATGTAAAACCCCACAACTTCTCCTCCAATAGTCGTTTTCCCATGCAACGCCTTCAATTTCACAAAATGAAATGCATTTTGCAACATTTCACTTTTGGCCCTCCCCATATTCAGCTGTACCATACTTAACCTGTTAATGAAACTGTTACGGACATAATTGTATTAAAAAGATAGACACACGGGCTTTAAAATGATACCAAATTTGATAAGTTTAAATCATTTGAACACGCTACAATCTTCGATACAACTTGAACATTAAAAAATACGACACAAGAGTCAAATTTCCCAATTGAATACTATCGGCCCATTTTGCGACATTTGACTTCTGACCGTCCTCCATTCTGAAACGCACTGCGTATTCCCTGATTTGAAATAAATGACAAATAATGTACCATTTTAAAGGGAAATCATCATGCATTGCAATGACAGAGTTTCCGAACTTTTTTTGAGGGGTTTATGTCCGGCAAGCTAAGTTTGCCGGAGCTTGCCGGACCTAGTTACTATCGTTAAGCTTGCCAACGGGTCTGACGTCAGATGCATATTATTTGCATATATTACAGAAACGGTCTATTGTACCTAACAGTGCCAGTAGTTAACAAAGCACTAAGTAGCCATCATATCAGACACATAAACAGCGCACAGTATAGAGGCTACTTAAAATTATTGGCCACGCCCATAGCCTTTTTACATTTAGCGGGAGTGTCGCGGGACATTCGTGGTCCAGGTATATTATGCCGCGTAGAGATAGATATACAAGGTGGCCCCCAAAACGGAAAGGGGCACTTCCCAAATTTACGTAACAACATGATTATGTCCATCGGGTAGGGATTTTTTTCCGATGAAAAACGATACCAAGAACAGTAGTTTTGGACCAATTATTTTTGTTTTAGGACGTCTTATTAAGTGAGACCATGGCCCCGTTGCAGCAAGAGATACAATCGATTGTAAGTTGCAATTAATCGTAAGTCAGATCACGTGTTCTAGATGCGCAAATCTGATTGGTTGAAAAGCGTAAATTTGCTGACTTACGATCAATCGTAACTTACACTCGATTGTATCTCTTTCTGCAACGGGGCCCATGTCAGGTCATTTTTTACGTCAAAATTTACGAAACCAGCTGAAATACTATGATGTCATGAAGTGTGTGAGTTATCATAGCAGACGATGTCCGATAGATAACGAACACATTTTATAGTGCCTTTTTAACATGACTCTGTTCAATCATCCGTTGTCATTATTTGCTCCTCTGCCTCACTCTTAAAAGCACTTTGCCGTCTTTTTACGCACAATTTTCCCGTAAAGCGTGCTAAATAATGTTATTTTAGGTTTCACACACAGTACTGAAAATTTAGCGACACCCGCATCAAAATACAGCTGTTGAACAATGGGCCAATAGATCGTGCCCAGACTTCGGCGGGTCTTTCCGGCAGATAAAGTAGGACGGTGTGTGAATTACCTCATTGAATGTATCTTTCTTTCCGTAAATGTCTGCGAGTGAATGATTATTGTGTATAAGTCGAGGTAAACCTTATTTACAAAATGCAATGAAATAAATGTGCTTTCTTGGCAAAAATACATGTTTAGCAGGCAATATGAGTACGGTAATGGTTGTGTAGATTCGTAATCAGACATCATCTGCTAATGACAACTTTCATGACGTCATCAAAACATTGGCGTTTTTTCGTACAAAGAGCGCTTGTTTTCGATTCTTGCGATGGGGTTTTATTTTGTTGTTGTACTAGGATATCGTGTTAGGTATGGGACCAAACAAAGTATTTATCCTAATCTGTTAGCTCCTAGCTCTCTATAGTGATGCATTTTGTGATTTTCAATGAAATTCTACTTTAAGTTTAGCTACCTTTCGCGCATGCTCAATATTAAATATTCCAATATTTTCATTTCATTCGTCCAAACCAATGGAAACTTGTCTCAGGTTCACACAAATCACAATTCTTAACAATTAATCAATACATAATAACACAAAAACAAATATCTGAACATCAACATTAAAAGCATTAATATGTACATCATAAAACACCATTTATACATATTGAAATAAGGAAAGGGCAAGTAAGTGGAGAGTGATATACATTAAAAAAAAAAAACAAGAAAAGGGAAAGGGGAATGGCAAAAGGAGAGAAGATGAGAAAGAGAATATAAGGGAAAATAAGAAAGGCAGTATATAGGAGAAAGGGATACAATAAGGCAATAAGAGTTACAAGTATAATACATTCATATCAATGAAATTAATACATTACAGTGGAACCTCTTCATAACTAGCTCTGTTATAACAAGGAAATCTCATAGGCCCAGATTTCATGCAAATTAATATTACAAGGTGCAGCACAGCAAGGTACCTGGCACAAAGAAAAAGAAAAACCTCAAATGAGCCTGCAGTGATTGTCACACTGAGGTTTAAAATTTCATGTATACCTTATATATATAATGTATTCTGATATCTAATCGAAAAAGGGTACAAATTAGTTCAAAAAGCGACTTGCTCTATACCTCAATGATTTGAGTCGTTATCCTGATCTGAGCCACCAATAACATTGTTTAAGGGCCGGGGTGACTTGTATCTTTGAGTATACCCACAAGCATGTTTGTAACAAAATACTGCGTTCATACACTCTGGATTTTTCAATAGGCACAATGCAATATCAATCAATTGTGCCATCAACAGAATCAAGCCGAGCGGAGATTCATGAAAATATTCCAATCTTTTGTTCGTGAGTAGTGCTTATGGATTGGCTAAAAATATCTCACATTGAATAGACCGGTCCCCCTTTCAATATCCAAATGGATTTCGATTCGTAGTTGTTATAACTGTTTTATAATAAGTCGGTTTCATCGTACAAAGCATTATTGTACTTGTTTCATGACGGCGACGATGACTAGGTGATTGAATTTAATAAAATGAATATTTGCCCAATTCATGTACGTTATGTATTAGAACAATTAATGTGGGAGTATTGGTGGGAAAGAGCAAAATTGCTGTCAGCGGTGTAGCGACGTCTGACTGATAGAGATCACGTGGGGACTCTTAATGTATTTGTTTATACACTAATTCCACCTTACATGTTTTAATTCAGTTCGGGGCGTTGGTGCCGCATAGCCGGGACACTCATATCTTAAATTGCAAGTAACTTCGACTATTCTTATTATATGTTTTCTTGTGAATTGTGGAAATAAAGATGACAATTCCCAAAGGGGATTTGTATTGAAAAAAAAAAAAAAATTGTACAATAGTGCTGCCCTCTATCCAGTTGTACTAATGGGGACCCGGGAGGATGGGGCATTGTTCATTAGCACTGGAATACTCATCAAGGAGTGCATAATGTGCACTTTGTTTGCATGAATGATGTAAATAATGAATAGTGTGAAGCGCTATAACACTCTATACATGGTGGCCCAAAACAAACGGAACGGGGCGCTTCCCAAAACAAAGAAAATGATTATGTACAACGGATAGAGTGTCTTTTCCAATGAAAGATGATACCAAGAACATTAATTTTGGTAGTGTAGTTTTTGTTTTAGGGCGCTGTGAGTAACTCCATGTCAGGTTCCCATTTTTGCCAATTTTTACCAAGTCAGTGCCTGATAAATCGCACTTATACCATTGAACGCGCGAGCAATGCGCGCGCCATTGTTAATGTGCATTTAACTGTGTGCCGAGCGGTGCCGAGAGAATGGGCATAGTTGTTCGAAAGTATGACGTGCAGTAAGTCTCATTTATCAGACACTGACTTGGGAAATGGGAACCTGTCATGGTCTCACTCAAAGCGCCCTAAAACAAAAAACTACACGTCCAAAATTATTGTTCTTGGTATGGTTTTTCATTGGAGAAGACACACTATCCGATGGACATAATCATTATGTTACTTTATTTTGGGAAGTGCCCGTTCAATTTGTTTTGGGCCACCCTGTATAGCACAATTCACCTGAGTGTCATAGCGCTTCACACTATTCATTATTTACATCATTCATGCAAACAAAGTCATTATGTTACTTTATTTTGGGAAGTGCCCCGTTCCGTTTGTTGGGGGCCTCCCTGTATAGATATCCGTTATTATAGTAGAAGTACATTAGTATAATTATGAACCTGAGAAAACCACGCGAGACAGTAGGCCATATATCGTGTGAATGGTACAGTCAGGAACAAAACATGATAATATGAAAAATCGAATATGACATACATTGCTTTCACACTAACTGTAACTACAATTGCCCTACAGGTAGCCGTGAACAGTCGTGCTTTTGTTTGGTGAAAAACATCCCAATACAGGCATATTCAGCACAATATATATATTACATCTAAGCCTTATTTAATGCGAAAAATAAGACATAAAAGTAATGTATGGCGATAAATGAGAATTCGGCCAAATTTATTGGGAAAGTTGTATTCCATAGTGACGTTTGATTGCTAATGACATAAGATCCGTCCTTCATAGCTTTTTGTGCTTATATACAGCTCATCTTAGGTCGTGGCTGCCTCTAGTGTGATCAGCCATTTCCTTTTAGAAAATGTGTTTGATAAAAAATAGTGCAAATATCATTCCCTGAACGAGCAACTGTGCAATTTGCAGAAATGCACATACATGTATAACTGACCCACCTTAAAACTCATAGCAAGTTTCTTCGAAATTCCGTTCAGGAAACTCCCCTGAACAACATACTAAAAGTCCTAAGAAATCGAAGCTGGGGAAAGGGGTTTAATTTGCATTATAAAGATAATTAGCTAATTTGCATATTTCTGAAATGTGGTCAGGGGTCATTTACGATCTAGGACTAGTAAAATATTGATAAAAACGATTATTTTAGGGTAATATGGGGCAAGGAATCCATTTACGGTGCTCATTTGCATGTGCCGTATGGGCAACACCCTTAACGCCAAGATGGCTGCACCTAATTTACATATCTATGAATATTATTGATTTTTCAGAGGTTACAACCTCCAATAAGCAATAATTCCAGATTATTATTTTTCATTCATGTTCTAAATATGTAGAAAAGATATTTCAGATTAGTTGCCACCTTGGCAACCTCTAGCAATGCATATAATTTGAATAATTAGGTTATTTACCTAATTTGCATATTCCCCTAAATTGAGTTTATTGGGAACCCGGAAAGTAAAAATGACAAGTTATACCACTTTTCCAAGGTTTTGGGGGCAATAAGTCCATTTTTGATACTTATTTCCATATATCACCACGGCAACCTTATCAAATCCAAGATGGCTGCTCCCCAAATTACACATGTAATGATACACGACTTCATTATTTTGGTTATATTAGAACGATATTATAATTGTTTGACTCTCAATTATTGGAATTAGCAATTAGAATACTTGAATTTCAATGTAGTTGGTTGCTAACAGTAAACAAAATTATACTCTTATAAAATAAATGCCGTTAAAGTGGTAAAAAGCATTATCTCCTTTAAAATGCCAAAGGCGGCCATCTTGTATTTATGTGGGTTGCCAAGGTGATATGTCGAATTAGGTATCATACATGGATTTGCTGCCCCCCAAAACCTTGCAAAAGTGGTATTTCTCGTCTTTTTTACCTTCTGGGTTTACAATATCCACGATTTCACCTGATTTCTGGGAATATGCAAATTGTGTAGATAATCTAATTATGCTAATTATATGCATTGCCAGAGGTTGCCAAGGTGGCAACCAAGCTGAGGTATCTAAACACACATTTAGTACATGATTGAAAAAAAAAACCCTGTAAGTATTGCTTATTAGAGGCTGTAGCCACTGAAACCCGATAATATTCATAAATATGCAAATTAGGGGCAGCTATCTTGGATTTCAGGGTTTCGCCCATACCGTATGGCACTTGCAAACAAACACCGGAAATTGATTCCTTGCCCCAAAATACTTTAGAATATTCGTTTTAATTACTTGTATACTATTCCTAGATATTAAATGACCCCTGACCACATTTCAGAAATATGCAAATTAGCTAATTAACTTTATAATGCAAATTAAACCACTTTCCCCAACTTCGATTTCTTAGGACTTTTATTATGTTGTTCAGGGGAGTTTCCTGAACAGAATTTCGAAGAAAATTCCCATGTTGCAATTTTGCCGAGGTCAAGACCCTATATTGACTGGACTATACTGCGTCCATTGCCTCTGAGCTTTTCAATATGCATCCTGCAGTAAACAGCCATTGTACGATCAACAGATCAAGTCAAGCGGAGATTTATGAAAACATTTACATCTGTTGTCTGTGTGCGATGCGTTCGGATTGGCTAGAAACACCCCCTTTTCAATATCGATTCTTAATTGAGATGTTCCAAAAGAAGTCTGTTTCAGTGTACACATACACTATATATATATATGTTATTGTACTTTGTTGATGACTGCGAAGATGAATGGATGAGAGAAGTAAGATAATCCGGCAGCCAAGGGAGTAAGGGTTACAAACTCTGATAACAGTAATTTTTCTGCTGATTGTTGGTCTATGTGGTTTATGGAATGATAAGGGGCGTAGACAACGGGGGGGGGGGGGATGAGGGGGATGCATCCCCCCACCTCACAAGGTGGGGGGGATGACGTGTACAATCATCCCCCCCAGGTTTTAGGGAAGGATATATATGTTTGTGTATGTATCTGTATACGAGTGGGAAAGAAAACATTAGTTGTATGAGCTAAGACTTGTTAATTCTAACGTTAACAAAGTAATTTATACATCCATTTTCAATTTTCGCTGCGCGCTTCGCGCGCGAACAGATTATCTCAGTTTGTTGTGTAACTTGCGTATGGTCTTTGGTGAGTATTTTTTTCTGTATACCGGGCCACGTAGTTCCAGTGTAGGCTGGCATTGCTCTGGCTGCTTGTGTGACGTGCACCAAATTGCACCATTTCAAGTATATTATATAAATGCAAAATCTTCTCCGTGGGAGGGGGGTTGGGGATACCCCCTCCCAAACCCTCCTTATTTGGCTCTGCCCCAGCCCTCGGTAGCTTCGCCCCTCGGGACTCATTCCTGGCAATAGGCTAAGTTGTTAGATCATACATAATGTGGCATATGGTGATGTTGGAACTGTGTATGACACTAAATATAAATACAATATTTGTGTTTGTTTTGGGGTGCATATTCAATATTTTTCCAATTATTTGTTTTCTTCGTGAAAATATATTAAACATTTCTGGCGATCAAATCATAACACGCTTTCCCAGATACAGTCAATGTTAAGCCCGAATATCCTATCTAGGTAAGCACCAAATTGCACAATTTCAGATCTAAAAATGCAAATGCTACACACCCTCCCCCCGCTCAGTCACTTCGCTCCCTCGGGCTTGGTCGCTTCGCTCCTTGCAATGTCTCACTCTCACATCTGGCTCAAAGTTGGCAGCACTGTGAGTGTGGTTGGGCATGAGCCCCTACACACACAAAATCGTAAGCCCCCACAGGTTTTGCCCTCCTCCCCCAATCCAAAACTGCTTCCGGCCCTTCTGGTCACGACCATCTTAACATCCAACCCCCTCCCCCCCCCCCCCCCCCCCCCCCCGATCCACTTGGTCTCAAAACTTGGTCTTGGCCGCGAACAAATTGGTCTTGGTCCGGTGAACGGCAAATCATCCCCCCCCCAGGTGTAAGAACCTGTCTACGCCACTGAATGATATCAATAGTGGTGGTGAACATTTTGTCCACTTTGAACTGTTATAATTATCATTACTTGCGTATATTTATATTATACACAGTTTATTAAACGTTGGTTTTGAGCGCGAAATAATGCTGTCCCTCATAAACCGTGCCTTCTAATTTTCTCTTTCCTCTGCATGTCCATTCATCACAATCTTTCTGCAGACTGCTGAGCATCGTGTCTTGTGTGTCTCGTCCTGTCCTGTCTTTGTTTTATGTTTTTAGTTTGTTAGTTTTTTTCTTCATTATACAGTATGTTTTCCTTATAATCAAGTTATTCCTGGAGGCCTACAAGCTTTCCTTGCGAAGTAGAGTGTATGTATTACTATGGTATTGGTATTTAATAAATGTTGCCAGGTTTTATGATAATCTAGACAGTTAAATGGTTCTTGCAATATTGTGATAATATAATAAAAATAAACTGCACAATTCAGCCAAGTTTGCCAGCTTATCTACCGCATTATAATGAACGCATGTCCATTTATTGCTAAACAATTGGTAATTGATATATCAAACCCTCTTTACTACATGTATTACATGTCTTGATTAAAGCAATATATTAATGTGTTCCTTTATCAACATAATTTGCAGATTCTTCCACGAGGTGATGACGTGGCGGAATTGACTCACATCACAATGGCTGCAAAAGGAGCATTAGTGTTTGTTTTGGTAATCGGGCTCATTTTCCTGCCAGCAGGTGAGAATGAATCTTGGGGATCATAATACTTCCACTTCGTTTTAACAAAATGTTGTATTTACGTGATTGTACATTTTATTTTATATCCTAAATCATCATCCTTTGTCATTATTTGTGTACAACCTATATCGTTGTTTTCGAATTTGGAAACAAAATCAGTTAACTAAAGTGAAAATTCAGAAACTTTATACCACCATAAATCAAAAATTAAATACATGTACAAACAGTGTCAGTCCATTAACGCAAATACATGTTAATAGGCGTTGTTGATAGGCGTATCCATCGGTGTGATCCCGAGTTCGAAACCAGTGTAATTATAATGCGTATGTACTTCAATTCATCCACTATTGCTGCTATTTTATGAAACGTTTGCTATTGCTGCTTTTATATGAAATGTTTGGTTCATTAATATATTCCCATGCAGCTAAGAATTCACACGCATTGGACACATGTGTTATAGTTTGATGAATTCACATTCATTATAGTAGTTGTTTGTTATTCCACTTATCTGTATGTGAGTTATTATGGTAAACTTGTAATTTGTAGGGGGTTATTATTTTTTTAGTGATTTTTTTAATCAAGTGTCTTGTATTTTCAGAATTTCATGTTATTGTAAGTTCTGGACCCCATCAAAGACAATGAGTGTCATGTTGGCTCACCTGGAAACGGGCTTTCCAGCGGTGGTGAAACAATTTTACTGTTTAATACCTGTATATTTCCTATTGTATTTTTAAACAGTAAATAACATAAATAAATAAATCAATCAGCCCTTCGGAAGTTATAGTAAAAACAGTTGTTTACTCTTAAAGGGGAAGTACAGTTTTGGTAAGGCTGAACTTAAGTAACCAAACCTGGACAGTAACATTATAAACTAATATAAATAACTCCACCATGCTCAAAAGGTATACACAATTACAAACGGCTAAGAAAAAGCCCGTTATCATTCAAAAAAAGCCATTAAAACACAAGAGGGCGCTTTCTAAAAGGCATTGGTTTCATCAATTTTTCATACAAAATTATGCATGTGATGTTTTATTGAAATAATGTTTAAATAGAGAGATCATCCACTACTATTTTAAAAAACGCTTTTGAAAATTTTTGAGAAAGTGCAAGCATTTTTTAAATTTTTTGAAAAAATCATCTAATTATTTGGGCCCCACATAATTATAAGATCAGATATATTTATTGATATTTCAGCCGTTTCTTGGTCGATTTTGACCAATTAAAGTTTATTCTGCCATTAAAATTGCATGTTCTCTCAAATTCGACACTCAGTTTTGCATTACCTCACAGAAAACTAAACTACCCCTTTAAAGGGACTTAGTAACATTGTAAAAATCTTCAAAATCCAATTGAAATTCTAGCGGTTCCCTCATATCTTGTTGTATTTTCATCAACAAAAAAAGCATGGGACAGATTTCGGTTTTTCAAATTTCCATTTCGTTAAAAAGATATTTACGATTGAAGTGTTCAGATGTCAAATTATCCAACGGATCGTCAGAACCGTGTACAAAGTGAGTGCAATGAGTTGGTGAATGTAACTTTGCATTTCTGCTCATTACTTAAGTAACCAAACCTGGACAGTAACATTATAAACTAATATAAATAACTCCACCATGCTCAAAAGGTATACACAATTACAAACGGCTAAGAAAAAGCCCGTTATCATTCAAAAAGAGCCATTAAAACACAAGAGGGCGCTTTCTAAAAGGCATTGGTTTCATCAATTTTTCATACAAAATTATGCATGTGATGTTTTATTGAAATAATGTTTAAATAGAGAGATCATCCACTACTATTTTAAAAAACGCTTTTGAAAATGTTTGAGAAAGTGCAAGCATTTTTTAAATTTTTTAAAAAAATCATCTAATTATTTGGGCCCCACATAATTATAAGATTAGATATATTTATTGATATTTCAGCCGTTTCTTGGTCGATTTTGACCAATTAAAGTTTATTCTGCCATTAAAATTGCATGTTCTCTCAAATTCGACACTCAGTTTTGCATTACCTCACAGAAAACTAAACTACCCCTTTAAAGGGACAATTGAAATTCTAGCGGTTCCCTCATATCTTGTTGTATTTTCATCAACAAAAAAAGCATGGGACAGATTTCGGTTTTTCAAATTTCCATTTCGTTAAAAAGATATTTACGATTGAAGTGTTCAGATGTCAAATTATCCAACGGATCGTCAGAACCGTGTACAAAGTGAGTGCAATGAGTTGGTGAATGTAACTTTGCATTTCTGCTCATTACTCGGCCATATAAAGTCCATTTAACTTAACATTTTCACACAACACCTAGTGGACATATCAGATAACAATAATATACATGTATATTGTATCAACCACTCATCACGTTTTGCAAAGTTACTAGATCCCTTTAATTATCCAAGTGTGAGCCAATTGATTAGGTACCAGGAAGTCTCTAAACCGTGTCCCACCTGTGTCCCCCTTTGCCTTCATTATCAGTGCAAATCCATCTGCAAAGTCCACCCAAAACGTATGTTGGCATACCAGTCAAAGTGTATAACCGGTCACCAGTAATATTGATTCCTGGATCGTTCATGACTGGTGACTGGCTATAATGACTTAATATAAATAATAAATAAATAATGGTGGCTACTTATATAGCGCACGTTCCGTCTTTCGACGCTCGCGGCGCATCACTATTATTACCCCGGTCATCGGATACATACTGCACTCAATCCAGCACACAAAGTGCACATTGTCCACTCCCTGGGGAGCATGGACTTGAATGTAAAGCAACCATTTTGACTTGATTAGTTATTTTAACTAGAGAAATATAGTGGATTATAACAAAGAAACGATACTAACATTTCCGGGTGGCAAGTAGCAACCAGCAATGTGATAGTAAAATTCCACAGGTGTGAAACGGTTTAATTGCTATCTTTTTATGTCGGACTTAAAGGGACTTAGTAACATTGTCCAAATCCTCAAAATGCAATTGGAACTATAGCGGTTCCCTCATACCTTGTTGTATTCGTATTAACAATAAAATCATGGGACAGGTTTCGTTTTTTCAAATTTCCCTTTCGTTAAAAAGATATTTACGATTGAAGTGTTCAGATGTTAAATAATCCAACGGATCTCGAAAACCGTGTACAAAGTGAGTGCAATGTGTTTGTGAATATCACTATGCATTTTTGCTCATTAGTCGGCCATATAACGTCCACTTGACACAATACCCTGTGGATATATCGGATAACAAAAATAAACATTGTATCAAACATTCATCACTTTTTTCACATGTCAACAATGTTACTAGATCCCTTTAAAGCCAAATGACAGTTTTGGAAAAATTACCGAAAAAAACTTTATTGGCCAAAATAATTAGTACATTAATTAGTATTGTTACAATGTATAACAAAGGGCTTGTGTGGGAAAATCCGAACCTTAGTATCGTTACATTTAGAAATATCAGTTGAAATGTTTATTCATGCCGCTGACATTTGGCCTAAATTCACCACCAGTTCGGCCCGTCTACGCCGGCGTAGCTATACGCTCGTTCGCATTCGGAGAGCACGTGGTGCAGTATTTGCCATAGGCATTGCACGCAGCCGCGAACATGCGGTCTAATTGTGTCAATGCATTAACAGTTTTTATTTCGAACATTTTATTGCTCAAATATTCTATTTCGACACAGTTTTTGTCCAAATCTTTACATTAACAGATAAGTTATGATAAATTATTTCACCTGGTTGGTGATGAAAACGTATTTGTTCATGTTTTGTGTGTGGGGTGTAGCCGTTTCCCAGTACTGTCAATTGGCTTTAAGATGAGCCAATTATGAGAATTTGAGCCTTAGCTTCCAATACAAAATATTAATATGATCCCATCATCTTAGCGAAACGATAAAGTATGTCACATCAGTTTTAGCACATACTCTTAGCTACAACAAACTGTAATTTATGAGACAGTCGACCTAAAATGGCCGAACAACAACCGAGTGAACCAATTGTACTGGTTATCGATGTTCGCACAACCGGAATGATTCTTTTGTAAAACAAAGCAATTGATTGGGCAAAGCAAGCAAAAGGTTCGAGCGCAAGCATAAAATTGTTCATACGAATCACCGAAGCTCATCGCAAGTCATTGGGTGATTTCAAGTATGGTGTTTAAGGCCGGTGTTAGTGTTTATTAAACACTACATCGGCCTTAAACACCATACTTGAAATGACTTAGTGTTAGGATGGTGTTAACAGATTGACCTCGAATTTCGCCGTAATACAAACTTCCATTTCCGGCAGGCGGTGTTTACTGTTATATGTGAATATACTATCGTAGATGGTGTTGAGCTAGTGTTAGTGTTTAGTCAACACTAACGGTAGCCGTAACACCGTACTTGAAATGAGCTGGTGTTAGAGGTTTGACCTCTATTTTTTTGACGTATTTCCGGCAGTGCCACGTGGTAGCTGGTGTTTAGCGTCGTCTGCTAACCAGCCAAATGGTGTTAGTGTTGAGACTCTATATGCAAAACTCCATAGAGAACACTAATCCCTATAGGGATCGAAATGAAAATCATTTTAAGTTCAGATCGGGTATCAGTGTTACTGTTAAGGTGGGATTGACAGTGGGCCTATCCGACCATTAAAATCACAATTCTTAACTGAAATGGTGTTTTTTTCGTTAGTCTGAGCATGTAAAAAAGGTATCAATCTAGATAATTTGTGAAATTTTACTTGTAGGACATCAATCCTTAATTGACCCGGGTAAATGGGTAGGTGCTTGTGTCGAGCCACATGTACACTATCATACAGAGGTGGTTATTTCCTGTGGTTCTTGCAAAATTGGTAGTTACTTTTCAGACCCCTTTTTTTTAAACCATAATGTTTTTCTAAATAATTATACGTTCTAGTTTCCATGTTTTAAAAAGGCCTATAAATGAGAATGAGAAAGATCAGAATCTTGTTGTCATCAGTTTATTTGCCCTGGTTCCACCCTTCGCTGCCCCCCCCCCCCCCCCCCCCCCCACACTCCCCAAGTAGAGGACCCTGTACGTCATCTATACACCGGGAATTGTTTGTACATCTTTGACATTTTTATTAATCTTGCCTCGTCATATTTCAGAACTGTTAATAACAAAATATGAAATGGTATTTTATTACAGTAAACTTATAATTGAGCTAAAAGCTGTACGAATTTGTTTTAATTTTATATATTTGGTTAACAAAAAAATTGACTACATCGGGGACTCGAACCCACTTCTAACAATTCGTGTGTAACGCGTACGTGACACACGTGCGACTTATGCCCGGCGCAGACAGAGCCGACTCGACTGGTCGTCATTCCGATCGGCTCAGTTTTCAGTGCCTCGCGACACACATTTTGCCAGTCGAGAGACAGTCTGATGCCAGTTGGGGCCGATTCAACGTGATAAATCTGCTCCGACCGACCGGGCCCAACTCTAGCCTGATTTAAACCAGTCGGTTCGGGTCGAGTCGGCTGTGTCTGCGCCGGGCTTAAACCCACTCGGCCACCGCTCATCTACTGATCATGTGACAAATTTATTAGACTATATTACATCTCACAATCCTTCCTTGTTCGTCGGCACTTCTTGTTCGTACTGCCACTGCGATTCATGCCTTCATCGTCGGCTATGCAAACCGCTAGCTAGCGCTAGCGATGAGTTCTCCGCCGCGGCGGGCATTCATTTTTTTTTTTATTGAAAGTCATGCACGTTTATTTCAAGTTTAGTTACGAATTCCACTAAAAATAGGGAATATCCACTAACATCGTATCGATCAAGTGAGTGGTTTGAATATTTTCTTCTAATTATGGTATTCAATACATGCATGTGGTAAGTCTTTATTACGGTTTGCTCTCTAATTCGTAACCATGTAAGAGTTTTCGTCACCATTTTAGGAGGATTCGGGTAACATTTGTCTGGTGTTGACTCAACACTATCGATATTAAGGTTAGAAGCGATTTGGTATGTTCGTTTTCAATAACATACATTAACAAAATTTGCAACAATATGATTGGAGGTGAACATCTCTGAAAGCATAGCTTGAATCGAGAGCACCTAATTAACAAAAAATTGAGGCAAATTTTCCTCCTCAACACTAACACTAACATCAAAACCATACTTGAAATCATCCCTTGTATTAAAGCCGTGGCAGCATCTAGTATGGGCAGCCCTTAGGATTGCTTTAGCGTTATTATTATGAATTTGAAGGGGGTGCTCCTACCTTCCCCAATTATGGCGCTTTCTATTTATATTCCTTTCTCATATGTTAAAAAGTTGTTTCTCTTCTTCACTACAGGGACAACAGAGGGGACCACCAATGGGACAACACAGGGATCAACCACAGGGACAACAGAGGGACCTACCACATGGATAACAGCGACGACAGATAACGGTATGAATATAAACATGAAGCGAATACTTACTGTCAATAAACTTGTTATCACAAGTCTAAGTATATTATTTCTGTTATATGTCTTGGATGAAATTTACAATGGCCACTACAAATTAGCACTGTTTGACACTTTTATTTCAGTTTAAGAAATATGAGTTATTCAAAAAGGGTATAGTCAATAGGGTCTGGAATGCCTAGCACACATGTTCTGCCTTAAAAAGACAAACAAATGGGTGTACTGTATGCATATTGCTTAGATTTGGACCACTTCCTTGTTATCAAAGTTTTTTCTTTCTTTTGTTTAATGCATAGTGGTCTAAGTTACTTAGCCATGTCAGAGCGGAGTCTGTTGTTTGATTTTATTTATTTATTAATGAATTATATTCCTGCATGTCTCACAATAATCAATTTCGTACATACAAATACACTTAACATCGAAATAGAAACACACAGAGGTCTGGCAATATAAACTAGAAGCTTGAAGTGTTGCCATACCTAAGATTTGACAAGTTTTACATATTCTTAAATATACAGTAAACATAGATGAATACAAACAAGAAAAAGTAATAAAAACAACTAGAAAACATTATTTGGTTAACAAAAAAATTGACTACATCGGGGACTCGAACCCACTTCTAACAATTCGTGTGTAACGCGTACGTGACACACGTGCGACTTATGCCCGGCGCAGACAGAGCCGACTCGACTGGTCGTCATTCCGATCGGCTCAGTTTTCAGTGCCTCGCGACACACATTTTGCCAGTCGAGAGACAGTCTGATGCCAGTTGGGGCCGATTCAACGTGATAAATCTGCTCCGACCGACCGGGCCCAACTCTAGCCTGATTTAAACCAGTCGGTTCGGGTCGAGTCGGCTGTGTCTGCGCCGGGCTTAAACCCACTCGGCCACCGCTCATCTACTGATCATGTGACAAATGTATTAGACTATATTACATCTCACAATCCTTCCTTGTTCGTCGGCACTTCTTGTTCGTACTGCCACTGCGATTCATGCCTTCATCGTCGGCTATGCAAACCGCTAGCTAGCGCTAGCGATGAGTTCTCCGCCGCGGCGGGCATTCATTTTTTTTTTTTATAGAAAGTCATGCACGTTTATTTCAAGTTTAGTTACGAATTCCACTAAAAATAGGGAATATCCACTAACATCGTATCGATCAAGTGAGTGGTTTGAATATTTTCTTCTAATTATGGTATTCAATACATGCATGTGGTAAGTCTTTATTACGGTTTGCTCTCTAATTCGTAACCATGTAAGAGTTTTCGTCACCATTTTAGGAGGATTCGGGTAACATTTGTCTGGTGTTGACTCAACACTATCGATATTAAGGTTAGTAGCGATTTCGTATGTTCGTTTTCGGAAAGTTCGTGACCTCCTCTTAATCTGCATGCCAGTGTTCAAGTTCAAGTTCAAGTTCAATATAACATTTATTTCCAAATATTTTCAATAACATACATTAACAAAATTTGCAACAATATAATTGGAGGTGAACATCTCTGAAAGCACAGCTTGAATCGAGAGCACCTAATTAACAAAAATTAGAGGCAAATTTTCCTCCTCAACACTAACACTAACATCAACACCATACTTGAAATCACCCATTGTATTAAAGCCGTGGCAGCATCTAGTATGGCCAGCCCTTAGGATTGCTTTAGCGTTATTATTATGATTTTGAAGGGGGTGCTCCTACCTTCCCCAATTCTGGCGCTTTCTATTTATATTCCTTTCTCATATGTTAAAAAGTTGTTTCTCTTCTTCACTACAGGGACAACAGCGGGGACCACCAATGGGACAACACAGGGATCAACCACAGGGACAACAGAGGGACCTACCACATGGATAACAGAGACGACATATAACGGTATGAATATAAACATGAAGCGAATACTTACTGTCAATAAACTTGTTATCACAAGTCTAAGTATATTATTTCTGTTATATGTCTTGGATATAATTTACAATGGCCACTACAAATTAGCAGTGTTTGACACTTTTATTTCAGTTTAAGAAATATGAGTTATTCAAAAAGGGTATAGTCAATAGGGTCTGGAATGCCTAGCACACATGATCTGCCTTAAAAAGACAAACAAATGGGTGTACTGTATGCATATTGCTTAGATTTGGACCACTTCCTTGTTATCAAAGTTTTTTCTTTCTTTTGTTCAATGCATAGTGGTCTAAGTTACTTAGCCATGTCAGAGCGGAGTCTGTTGTTTGATTTTATGTATTTATTAATGAATTATATTCCTGCATGTCTCACAATAATCAATTTCGTACATACAAATAAAGTTAACATCCAAATAGAAACACACAGAGGTCTGGCAATATAAACTAGAAGCTTGAAGTGTTGCCATACCTAAGATTTGACAAGTTTTACATATTCTTAAAGATACAGTAAACATAGATGAATACAAACAAGAAAAAGTAATAAAAACAACTAGGAAACATTATTTACAAGTACAGATAAAGATAAGAGTTAAGTATCTACATAATGTTCTAGAGCAGGAAGAAATGGAGCAGATATGATAAAAAAAAAAACAGTCCATACTGGAGGAGAAATACAGGAAACAGAGAGAGAGAAGAAAAAGTGGGGGGAGTTGAGAGAGAGAGGTGTGAAGATGTCTTATGTAATTAATTAACAATATTATTATGCAAAATTACATGTCATGCTAACTTACACATACAAATATAGAATACTACAATACAAATATCGTAAGTAATTACGGGGCCCCGTAATTACAGCTATGTTAAAAGGAATTAGCAACCAACTGATTGAACAAAATATCTTACACAAACATGTTTGCAATGAGCATACGTTTGATTGCATAATTAAAAGAGTAAACTAAATTATGTGTTTCAATTAACAAAGAATTCCAAACGTCTGGACCAGTATGTCTCACTGATTTATGTGCAAATACTGTACGTGGGTTAAACAAATGCAAGTTTGCTGCTTGCCCTGTCGAATAAGAGTGAATCGCATCGTTTTTCAAGAACATAGAAGTAAACGAGGCAGGCAACATTTTTTTTGTTTTGTAATAGTATTTTATTTTCTCTCAAACAAATTTACAACGTAAATTTACAATACAAATCATTCATATAAGTACAACAAACTAATTGTGTACAGCATTACATATACATATACAATCTGTTCTTATACATATAATGATAATCATAGTGTTTGAGAAAAAAAGAGGCTAGTATTATAACGATACATAAATAAAGAGGTTTGAAGAAAATTAATTTCACCGACTTTAAGACATTTAAATCTAACAAACAAGGGAGATGTGTGCTCACGATAACCAACTCCGGCACAAATTCTTAAAGCCTTTTTCTGTAACAAGTGAATGACATCTGTTACACTATTTGACACTGCCCATAGAATATTACAATACGAAATATATGGCAAAATCAAGGCATTATATATCATTAATAATATTCTGTCAGGCACAAGATATCTTTCTCTACATAAAATCCCAATACTCCGACAAATTTGGAGTCATTATACTATTCTGGTGGTCATCCCAGTCTAGCTTCTCATTTATATGAACACCAATGAACTTACTACAAGCCTTTCTCTCCAATACAACACCGTTCAGTCAAACAACTTAATGTTGCTCATTTTAAATCTTTCTTCCTTTAAAATAAATATTGTTTGTTTTTGATACATTTAAAGCTAATATAACATTATTATTACTTCGAAACCATTGTGTTAACTTAGGAAGCTCAATGTTAAATCTAGTATCGATTGTGTGAATATCACGATGAGAAGGGAAAATGCTTGTATCATCTGCAAATAATATACAGGGTGGCTCAAAAAAAAAAACGGAACGGGGCACTCCCAAAATATAGTAACAAATGTATTATGTCCATCGGATAGAGTGTCTTTTCAATGAACAACGATACCAAGAACAGTCAATTGGTCGTGTAGTTTTTGTTTTAGGGCGCTGTGAGTGACACCATGTCAGGTTCTCTTTTTTTGGTCAATTTGGTATTGAGCCAGCGCTTGATGAATCGCACGAACCGCCGTTCATAGCGTTGGGCATCGCGCACTATTGTTAGTGTGCACTCAGCCGTGTGCCGAGAGAATGGGCATGATCGCTGAATGGTATTACGGGCAAGGAGTGCGGTTAAACTGGCATTGACTAGGTCGAAATCGACATAAATCGGCACCTGACATGGTCTCACTCACTGCGTCCTTTAACAAAACGACCTGACCAAAATTACTGTTCTTGGTATCGTTTTTCATTGGAAAGGACACCCTATCCGATGAACATAAACATTGTGGTATTATATTTTGGGAAGTGCCCAGTTCCGGTTTTTTTGGGCCACCCTGTATAATGTAAGGCTGTAAATGCATTACATATATCATTAACATAAATAAGAACTGGCCCTAGAATAGAATCTTGAGGGACACCACATTTTAAAGCAAGAATATCAGAATTACAAATTATAACATGTATACTGCCTTTTGTTAGATAATAACTAGAAAACCATTGCATAGCGATATCCCTTACTCATGATGTTCCAATTTACACAACAAAATTGAGTGGTCAAGAGTGTACAAAAGCCTTACTCAAATCCATAAATACTACAAGCACATGCTAGCGATCAGCAAGGGTTTGCGACACACGGTCATAACATTTCAACAAAGCAAGGTCACTTGAATGTGATTTGCGAAAGCCATACTGGTCTGGATTGAGCAACTCATGTTGTCTTAGAATGCGTAGAGCCTATTATAAAAAAACCCCCTCTCTAATAGCTTTGAAAAGCTTGGCAAAATAATTTCCGTGAGGACCTCATGATTGATGTCAATTTGTTACGATATTTCTTATACTTCTAAGAATTGGGTTTCTTTACACTCCTTTTTATAAACATTTCTCCTTTAATAGATTGAAGAGTTCCTTTCGTAATCCAAGGTTGTCTCCCCTTCCTTGATCTAATGCGTTCCATCAGCCCATTCTTCTAAAAATAAAGCATTATTCAAATTAAGTATGATGAATTGATATGGCAATCTTCTTGTCTGGAATCCTGCAATCCCATGCAGAGCTATTTTTCATTATCCATAGGCTGACCTTGCATGTAGTGTTCGTACCGTATGCAGAGTCTCTCATTGCTTTCTGGGGAGGATGAAACATGCTCGGGGGTATGGGCTTTTACAAGGTCTTGGTTAGGGAAATCTGATTCCGCCCAGGTATTGCAGTTGTTAACCCTGAGTACCCGAAGAGAATGTGTAAAACTTGTCCAACATTTGACAAACTAATCTACAACTATGTTTTCGTCCAAAAGATGGAGATATCATAAAACCGCCTGTGTGTTAATTGGAAGCAAACTATTATGTTATCAAAACAAAGTGTATCCGAGGTTTCTTTTTAAAATAGCCCCATAAAACAAGTTCATGACGCTAAATATCTAGGCGTTACTTGTGATGATACTATCATCCTACCACAGTTTGATTATGCTGATGTATTCATGGCTCATCATTCAAGGAAAATCATGATAAGCTATAGAAATTACAGCATAGAGCAGGCTGCATAATTTTAACTTATTGAAAGAGATACACATGTATGTTATATATGTCTGCAATACACCATTCATTAAAATGTGACTAATTAGAATGTCGAAGATATAAACACCTACGTGTATAAATGTTTGAAATAATGCATTCACTCACACCACTTTATTTACGAGAAGAATCTGACTTATTACGTATTACCGAAACCAGTTTGATATTTGACTATTTCCATTGTATTTGTTAAGGTTATTCTTTAAGTGTCTTTTATTTTCATAAGTTGGTTTTTATGTAACTTATGGGGAGGTGTTTTATACAAATATCCTAAGTTCAACTTAAATCTAAGTTGGACTTTAAAAAAACAGTTCTTTTTAAAAGGCATAAAATGTTTGATTCAAATCATAATATTATCAAGGAGGTTCATGTTCTTGATGCAACATTTATGAAAAGTCTAACATTCTTGCTTTGTTGCCTTTGAATATATTGTATTCCACGGCTACAATGGATTTCCATAATAGTTAAGTCCAACGTAGGGTTAAGTTGAAATTAGGATCTTTCTGAAACACCCCCCTGGACCCCATGAAAGAACCAGGGCCCCGTTGCAGAAAGAGATTAAATCGATCGTATGTTGCAATTAAGGGTAAGTCATATCACGTGTTCTAGATGCGCAAATCTGATTAGTTGAAACGTGTACATTTTCTGACTTACGATCAATCGTAACTTACGATCGATTTTATCTCTTTCTGCAACGGGGCCCTGGAGTGCCATGTCGGCACGCCTGAACATGAGCCATCCAGCCGCTGTTTAAATGTAAACTTGTATTTATATTTGTTGTATTTTTTATAACTATCAAATCATGTCAATCATTATTTTTATGATATTTATGTGTATAATTCACAGTAATCTGAGACGGTAATATGCAGTTCTGCATTTAGTAAATGTACAACCATACCATTTGCATTATTTCTCTTGTTATTAGAATATTTCCAAAGACGTGTCGTGCGTGAATGTTGACAAAATGTTGATTTCCAGCTGAACTGCTATACGCAGCGGACCATTCACTTCGCATTACGCCTGAAGTTCCCGTGATCTTAGTCTGGCATGTGGCCGTTAACGGCGTTGTATATGCATGCATGTGAAATGAGTGAGTGAGTGCAGTGATCAGTGAGTTTTAAAAGTAATAAAACAATGATTGAATTAAATATTTATAATTATGGTGATTGAATCGAGTCAGTCTATAAATCAATCATCAATCTAACAATCAATCAATCAATCAATCAATAAAACAATCAATAAAACCAAACAATCAATTAATTCAATCAATTAATTTATTTTGACATCAGAACTAGCTACTTGTAGGCAGTGGCGTACCAAGGATTTTTTTCAAGGGGATGGGGGGGGGGGGGGGGGGTGGGGGGGGGGGGTGGGGGGGGGTATTTCGTCAGACAAATTTCAGGTCACAAATTTTCGAGGCCGAGACCAAGACATTTCTTGAGAACCATGTAGGGGGGGGGGGGGGGGGGGGGGGGGGGGGGGGGGAGGGGGGGTAGGGGGGGTGTCCGTAGACAATATCGTAGCCGAGGCCGAGTACATTTACAATTTTCGAGGCCGAGACCAGGACCGGTCACAATTTGAGACCGAGACCAAGACATTCTTGAGAATCAATCGGTAATGGTGGTCGAGACTCCTTAAATGTGGTCCCGAAACCAGCTACAGATCTACAAGTTGTAAAGGGGGGGGGGGGGGGGGGGGGGGGGGGGTTCAACCCCCCCCCCCCCCCCCAAAAAAAAAAAAAAAAAAAAAAAAAAAAAACATTCATTTCTTCTCAAAGGGGGGGGGGGGGGGGGGTTTGAACCCTTCATACCCACCCATCCCATCCCCCCGCCCCTGGGTACGCCTATGCTTGTAGGTTATTGGTATAACAGTATAGGTAGGACTGGTTCGTTCTCAGTTGAGTTTACCGAGAATTAGTCTCTTCTCAACGACAATTTAAATTATTTTTTTAACGCAAGCGACAATTTACGTGAGCTTTCGTGAATTGCATAAATATATCAACAAACTGTTGGGTTACGTAACCCAACACTTCGTAGACTTGGGTGACCTATTTCACGAAACGGTGCAAAACGTGAACGTGAACGTGATACGTGATACGTGACTGTGCGTTGCAAGCCGGATGCTTATGAATGAATATCTTTGGAAGTAACCGTAACTCATCTTTATTGAAGAAATAAATATTTGTTTGGTCCTCATTTTCTGTAACCCCAGATTCTCAAGAACCAATCATAACTGAATGTCCCACGGATATGACTATGGATTCCAATTCTGGGAACACAGTCAGTATCACTTGGACTCCGCCTAATGCCACGGACAACTCCGGGGTGGTTACTCTCACTTCAGACTATAATCCTGGACATTCGTTTGCCATCGGGACAACGGCAGTGACCTATAACGCTACGGATGCATCGGGAAACACTGCAACGTGTTCGTTCAATGTCACGGTAGTAGGTAAGTACAAAGTGACCAACACGGGAACTTGAACTAAAAGTTATGTTATCACTAGTAGATGGTAGCATACCCAAAGATATGTACATACATGTTTTGTTTTCTTTGTTTCGTATGACATACATGCGCAGTATGTATCATGAAGAATATATTAGTAAGCAAAGTCAGAGCGGCATCTGTTGTTTGATGAATCCACTTATGACTTAATATCTTTGGAAGTAACCGTGAATCATCTTTATTTAAGAAACACTAGTTTATATTTTACCCTCCCAAATGTTTGTTTTGTCCTTTTGTTTTTATCTGTAACCCTAGATTCTCAAGAACCAATCACAACTGAATGCCCAACGGATATAACTATGGATTCCAATTCTGGGAACACAGTCAGTATCACTTGGACTCCGCCTAATGCCACGGACCACTCCGGGGTGGTTAATCTAACTTCAGACTATAATCCTGGACATTCGTTTGCCATCGGGACAACGACAGTGACATATACCGCTACGGATGCATCGGGAAACACTGCAACGTGTTCGTTCAATGTCACGGTAGTAGGTAAGTACAAAGTGACCAACACGGGAACTTAAACTAAAAGAAATGTTATCACTCGTAGATGGTAGAATACCCAAAGATACGTACAAACATGTTTTGTTTTCTTTGTTTCGTATGACATACATGCGCAATATGTAATGTGAAGAATATGTTAGTTAGCAAAGTCAGAGCGGCATCTGTTGTTTGATGAATCCCCTTATGACTGAATATCTTTGGAAGTAACCGTGAATCATCTTTATTTAAGACAATGCTACTTCATAATTTACCCCCCGAATTGTTTGTTTTGTCCTTTTGTTTTTATCTGTAACCCTAGATTCTCAAGAACCAATCATAACTGAATGTCCCACGGATATAACTATGGATTCCAGTTCTGGGAACACAGTCAGTATCACTTGGACTCCGCCTAATGCCACGGACAACTCCGGGATGGTTACTCTCACTACAGACTATAATCCCGGACATTCGTTTGCCATCGGGACAACGGCAGTGACCTATACCGCTACGGATGCATCGGGAAACACTGCAACGTGTTCGTTCAATGTCACGGTTGTAGGTAAGTACAAAGTGATATGTTATCACTCGTAGATGGTAGCATACCGGAAGATACGTACATACATGTTTTGTTTTCTTTATTTCGTATGATATATGTACATGTCCAAGCTGTAATGTAAAGAATATGTTAGTTAGCAAAGTCAGAGCGGCATCTGTTGTTTGATTAATCCCCTTATGACTGAATATCTTTGGAAGTAACCGTGAATCATCTTTATTTAAGAAACACTAGTTTATATTTTACCCTCCCAAATGTTTGTTTTGTCCTTTTTTTTTTATCTGTAACCCTAGATTCTGAAGAACCAATCATAACTGAATGTCCCACGGATATTACTATGGATTCCAATTCTGGGAACACAGTCAGTATCGCTTGGACTCCGCCTAATGCCACGGACCACTCCGGGGTGGTTAATCTAACTTCAGACTATAATCCTGGACATTCGTTTGCCATCGGGACAACGACAGTGACATATACCGCTACGGATGCATCGGGAAACACTGCAACGTGTTCATTCAATGTCACGGTAGTAGGTAAGTACAAAGTGACCAACACGGGAACTTAAACTAAAAGATATGTTATCACTCGTAGATGGTAGAATACTCAAAGATACGTACATACATGTTTTGTTTTCTTTGTTTCGTATGACATACATGCGCAATATGTAATGTGAAGAATATGTTAGTTAGCAAAGTCAGAGCGGCATCTGTTGTTTGATGAATCCCCTTATGACTGAATATCTTTGGAAGTAACCGTGAATCATCTTTATTTAAGACAATGCTACTTCATAATTTACCCCCCGAATTGTTTGTTTTGTCCTTTTGTTTTTATCTGTAACCCTAGATTCTCAAGAACCAATCATAACTGAATGTCCCACGGATATAACTATGGATTCCAGTTCTGGGAACACAGTCAGTATCACTTGGACTCCGCCTAATGCCACGGACAACTCCGGGATGGTTACTCTCACTACAGACTATAATCCCGGACATTCGTTTGCCATCGGGACAACGGCAGTGACCTATACCGCTACGGATGCATCGGGAAACACTGCAACGTGTTCGTTCAATGTCACGGTTGTAGGTAAATACAAAGTGATATGTTATCACTCGTAGATGGTAGCATACCGGAAGATACGTACATACATGTTTTGTTTTCTTTATTTCGTATGATATATGTACATGTCCAAGCTGTAATGTAAAGAATATGTTAGTTAGCAAAGTCAGAGCGGCATCTGTTGTTTGATTAATCCCCTTATGACTGAATATCTTTGGAAGTAACCGTGAATCATCTTTATTTAAGAAACACTAGTTTATATTTTACCCTCCCAAATGTTTGTTTTGTCCTTTTTTTTTTATCTGTAACCCTAGATTCTGAAGAACCAATCATAACTGAATGTCCCACGGATATTACTATGGATTCCAATTCTGGGAACACAGTCAGTATCGCTTGGACTCCGCCTAATGCCACGGACAACTCCGGGGTGGTTAATCTAACTTCAGACTATAATCCTGGACATTCGTTTGCCATCGGGACAACGACAGTGACATATACCGCTACGGATGCATCGGGAAACACTGCAACGTGTTCATTCAATGTCACGGTAGTAGGTAAGTACAAAGTGACCAACACGGGAACTTAAACTAAAAGATATGTTATCACTCGTAGATGGTAGAATACTCAAAGATACGTACATACATGTTTTGTTTTCTTTGTTTCGTATGACATACATGCGCAATATGTAATGTGAAGAATATGTTAGTTAGCAAAGTCAGAGCGGCATCTCTTGTTTGATTAAACCCCTTATGTCTGAATATCTTTGGAAGTAACCGTGAATCATCTTTATTTAATACAATGCTAGTTAATAATTTAACCCCCGAATTGTTTGTTTTGTCCTTTTGTTTTATCTGTAACCCTAGATTCTCAAGAACCAATCATAACTGAATGTCCCACGGATATAACTATGGATTCCAATTCTGGGAACACAGTCAGTATCACTTGGACTCCGCCTAATGCCACGGACAACTCCGGGGTGGTTACTCTCACTTCAGACTATAATCCCGGACATTCGTTTGCCATCGGGACAACGGCAGTGACCTATACCGCTACGGATGCATCGGGAAACACTGCAACGTGTTCGTTCAATGTCACGGTAGTAGGTAAGTACAAAGTGACCAACACGGGAACTTGAACTAAAAGTTATGTTATCACTAGTAGATGGTAGCATACCCAAAGATATGTACATACATGTTTTGTTTTCTTTGTTTCGTATGACATACATGCGCAGTATGTAATATGAAGAATATATTAGTAAGCAAAGTCAGAGCGGCATCTGTTGTTTGATGAATTCACTTATGACTTAATATCTTTGGAAGTAACCGTGAATCATCTTTATTTAAGAAACACTAGTTTATATTTTACCCTCCCAAATGTTTGTTTTGTCCTTTTGTTTTTATCTGTAACCCTAGATTCTCAAGAACCAATCATAACTGAATGCCCCACGGATATAACTATGGATTCCAATTCTGGGAACACAGTCAGTATCACTTGGACTCCGCCTAATGCCACGGACAACTCCGGGGTGGTTAATCTAACTTCAGACTATAATCCTGGACATTCGTTTGCCATCGGGACAACGACAGTGACTTATACCGCTACGGATGCATCGGGAAACACTGCAACGTGTTCGTTCAATGTCACGGTAGTAGGTAAGTACAAAGTGACCAACACGGGAACTTAAACTAAAAGATATGTTATCACTCGTAGATGGTAGAATACCCAAAGATACGTACATACATGTTTTGTTTTCTTTGTTTCGTATGACATACATGCGCAATATGTAATGTGAAGAATATGTTAGTTAGCAAAGTCAGAGCGGCATCTGTTGTTTGATGAATCCCCTTATGACTGAATATCTTTAGAAGTGACCGTGAATCATCTTTATTTAAGACAATGCTACTTCATAATTTACCCCCCGAATTGTTTGTTTTGTCCTTTTGTTTTGATCTGTAACCCTAGATTCTCAAGAACCAATCATAACTGAATGTCCCACGGATATAACTATGGATTCCAGTTCTGGGAACACAGTCAGTATCACTTGGACTCCGCCTAATGCCACGGACAACTCCGGGATGGTTACTCTCACTACAGACTATAATCCCGGACATTCGTTTGCCATCGGGACAACGGCAGTGACCTATACCGCTACGGATGCATCGGGAAACACTGCAACGTGTTCGTTCAATGTAACGGTTGTAGGTAAGTACAAAGTGATATGTTATCACTCGTAGATGGTAGCATACCGGAAGATACGTACATACATGTTTTGTTTTCTTTATTTCGTATGATATATGTACATGTGCAAGCTGTAATGTAAAGAATATGTTAGTTAGCAAAGTCCAATTCTGGGAACACAGTCAGTATCACTTGGACTCCGCCTACTGCCACAGACAACTCCGGGGTGGTTACTCTCACTTCAGACTATAATCCCGGACATTCGTTTGCCATCGGGACAACGGCAGTGACCTATACCGCTACGGATGCATCGGGAAACACTGCAACGTGTTCGTTCAATGTCACGGTAGTAGGTAAGTACAAAGTGACCAACACGGGAACTTGAACTAAAAGTTATGTTATCACTAGTAGATGGTAGTATACCCAAAGATATGTACATACATGTTTTGTTTTCTTTGTTTCGTATGACATACATGCGCAGTATGTAATATGAAGAATATATTAGTAAGCAAAGTCAAAGCGGCATCTGTTGTTTGATGAATCCACTTATGACTTAATATCTTTGGAAGTAACCGTGAATCATCTTTATTTAAGAAACACTAGTTTATATTTTACCCTCCCAAATGTTTGTTTTGTCCTTTTGTTTTTATCTGTAACCCTAGATTCTCAAGAACCAATCATAACTGAATGTCCCACGGATATAACTATGGATTCCAGTTCTGGGAACACAGTCAGTATCACTTGGACTCCGCCTAATGCCACGGACAACTCCGGGGTGGTTACTCTCACTTCAGACTATAATCCCGGACATTCGTTTGCCATCGGGACAACGACAGTGACATATACCGCTACGGATGCATCGGGAAACACTGCAACGTGTTCGTTCAATGTCACGGTAGTAGGTAAGTACAAAGTGACCATCACGGAACTTAAACTAAAAGATATGTTATCACTCGTAGATGGTAGCATACCCGAAGATACGTACACACATGTTGTCTTTTCTTTATTTTGTATGATATATGTACATGTGCAAGCTGTAATGTAAAGAATATGTTAGTTAGCAAAGTCAGAGCGGCATCTGTTGTTTGATGAATCCCCTTATTACTGAATATCTTTGGAAGTAACCGTGAATCATCTTTATTTAAGACAATGCTAGTTCATAATTTACCCCCCGAATTGTTTGTTTTGTCCTTTTGTTTTATCTGTAACCCTAGATTCTCAAGAACCAATCATAACTGGATGCCCCACGGATATAACTATGGATTCCAATTCTGGGAACACAGTCAGTATCACATGGACTCCGCCTAATGCCACGGACAACTCCGGGGTGGTTACTCTCACTTCAGACTATAATCCCGGACATTCGTTTGCCATCGGGACAACGGCAGTGACCTATACCGCTACGGATGCATCGGGAAACACTGCAACGTGTTCGTTCAATGTCACGGTAATAGGTAAGTACAAAGTGACCATCACGGGAACTTAAACTAAAAGATATGCTATCACTCGTAGATGGTAGCATACCCAAATATATGTACATACATGTTTGTTTTCTTTGTTTCGTATGACATACATGCGAATATGAAGAATATATTAGTAAGCAAAGTCAGAGCGGCATCTGTTGTTTGATGAATCCACTGATGACTTAATATCTTTGGAAGTAACCGTGAATCATCTTCATTTAAGACAATGCTAGTTCATAATTTACCCCCAGAATTGTTTGTTTTGTCCTTTTGTTTTTATCTGTAACCCTAGATTCTCAAGAACCAATCATAACTGAATGTCCCACGGATATAACTATGGATTCCAATTCTGGGAACACAGTCAGTATCACTTGGACTCCGCCTAATGCCACGGACAACTCCGGGGTGGTTACTCTCACTTCAGACTATAATCCCGGACATTCGTTTGCCATCGGGAGAACGGCAGTGACCTATACCGCTACGGATGCATCGGGAAACACTGCAACGTGTTCGTTCAATGTCACGGTAGTAGGTAAGTACAAAGTGACCAACACGGGAACTTGAAATAAAAGTTTTGTTATCACTAGTAGATGGTAGCATACCCAAAGATATGTACATACATGTTTTGTTTTCTTTGTTTCGTATGACATACATGCGCAGTATGTAATATGAAGAATATATTAGTAAGCAAAGTCAGAGCGGCATCTGTTGTTTGATGAATCCACTTATGACTTAATATCTTTGGAAGTAACCGTGAATCATCTTTATTTAAGAAACACTAGTTTATATTTTACCCTCCCAAATGTTTGTTTTGTCCTTTTGTTTTTATCTGTAACCCTAGATTCTCAAGAACCAATCATAGCTGAATGCCCCACGGATATAACTATGGATTCCAATTCTGGGAACACAGTCAGTATCACTTGGACTCCGCCTAATGCCACGGACAACTCCGGGGTGGTTAATCTAACTTCAGACTATAATCCTGGACATTCGTTTGCCATCGGGACAACGACAGTGACATATACCGCTACGGATGCATCGGGAAACACTGCAACGTGTTCGTTCAATGTCACGGTAGTAGGTAAGTACAAAGTGACCATCACGGAACTTAAACTAAAAGATATGTTATCACTCGTAGATGGTAGCATACCCGAAGATACGTACATACATGTTTTCTTTTCTTTATTTCGTATGATATATGTACATGTGCAAGCTGTAATGTAAAGAATATGTTAGTTAGCAAAGTCAGAGCGGCATCTGTTGTTTGATGAATCCCCTTATGACTGAATATCTTTGGAAGTAACCGTGAATCATCTTTATTTAAGACAATGCTAGTTCATAATTTACCCCCCGAATTGTTTGTTTTGTCCTTTTGTTTTATCTGTAACCCTAGATTCTCAAGAACCAATCATAACTGGATGCCCCACGGATATAACTATGGATTCCAATTCTGGGAACACAGTCAGTATCACATGGACTCCGCCTAATGCCACGGACAACTCCGGGGTGGTTACTCTCACTTCAGACTATAATCCCGGACATTCGTTTGCCATCGGGACAACGGCAGTGACCTATACCGCTACGGATGCATCGGGAAACACTGCAACGTGTTCGTTCAATGTCACGGTAATAGGTAAGTACAAAGTGACCATCACGGGAACTTAAACTAAAAGATATGTTATCACTCGTAGATGGTAGCATACCCAAATATATGTACATACATGTTTTGTTTTCTTTGTTTCGTATGACATACATGCGCAGTATGTAATATGAAGAATATATTAGTAAGCAAAGTCAGAGCGGCATCTGTTGTTTGATGAATCCACTTATGACTTAATATCTTTGGAAGTAACCGTGAATCATCTTTATTTAAGAAACACTAGTTTATATTTTACCCTCCCAAATGTTTGTTTTGTCCTTTTGTTTTTATCTGTAACCCTAGATTCTCAAGAACCAATCATAACTGAATGCCCCACGGATATAACTATGGATTCCAATTCTGGGAACACAGTCAGTATCACTTGGACTCCGCCTAATGCCACGGACAACTCCGGGGTGGTTAATCTAACTTCAGACTATAATCCTGGACATTCGTTTGCCATCGGGACAACGACAGTGACATATACCGCTACGGATGCATCGGGAAACACTGCAACGTGTTCGTTCAATGTCACGGTAGTAGGTAAGTACAAAGTGACCATCACGGAACTTAAACTAAAAGATATGTTATCACTCGTAGATGGTAGCATACCCGAAGATACGTACATACATGTTGTCTTTTCTTTATTTTGTATGATATATGTACATGTGCAAGCTGTAATGTAAAGAATATGTTAGTTAGCAAAGTCAGAGCGGCATCTGTTGTTTGATGAATCCCCTTATGACTGAATATCTTTGGAAGTAACCGTGAATCATCTTTATTTAAGACAATGCTAGTTCATAATTTACCCCCCGAATTGTTTGTTTTGTCCTTTTGTTTTATCTGTAACCCTAGATTCTCAAGAACCAATCATAACTGGATGCCCCACGGATATAACTATGGATTCCAATTCTGGGAACACAGTCAGTATCACATGGACTCCGCCTAATGCCACGGACAACTCCGGGGTGGTTACTCTCACTTCAGACTATAATCCCGGACATTCGTTTGCCATCGGGACAACGGCAGTGACGTATACCGCTACGGATGCATCGGGAAACACTGCAACGTGTTCGTTCAATGTCACGGTAATAGGTAAGTACAAAGTGACCATCACGGGAACTTAAACTAAAAGATATGTTATCACTCGTAGATGGTAGCATACCCAAATATATGTACATACATGTTTGTTTTCTTTGTTTCGTATGACATACATGCGAATATGAAGAATATATTAGTAAGCAAAGTCAGAGCGGCATCTGTTGTTTGATGAATCCACTGATGACTTAATATCTTTGGAAGTAACCGTGAATCATCTTCATTTAAGACAATGCTAGTTCATAATTTACCCCCAGAATTGTTTGTTTTGTCCTTTTGTTTTTATCTGTAACCCTAGATTCTCAAGAACCAATCATAACTGAATGTCCCACGGATATAACTATGGATTCCAATTCTGGGAACACAGTCAGTATCACTTGGACTCCGCCTAATGCCACGGACAACTCCGGGGTGGTTACTCTCACTTCAGACTATAATCCCGGACATTCGTTTGCCATCGGGAGAACGGCAGTGACCTATACCGCTACGGATGCATCGGGAAACACTGCAACGTGTTCGTTCAATGTCACGGTAGTAGGTAAGTACAAAGTGACCAACACGGGAACTTGAACTAAAAGTTTTGTTATCACTAGTAGATGGTAGCATACCCAAAGATATGTACATACATGTTTTGTTTTCTTTGTTTCGTATGACATACATGCGCAGTATGTAATATGAAGAATATATTAGTAAGCAAAGTCAGAGCGGCATCTGTTGTTTGATGAATCCACTTATGACTTAATATCTTTGGAAGTAACCGTGAATCATCTTTATTTAAGAAACACTAGTTTATATTTTACCCTCCCAAATGTTTGTTTTGTCCTTTTGTTTTTATCTGTAACCCTAGATTCTCAAGAACCAATCATAACTGAATGCCCCACGGATATAACTATGGATTCCAATTCTGGGAACACAGTCAGTATCACTTGGACTCCGCCTAATGCCACGGACAACTCCGGGGTGGTTAATCTAACTTCAGACTATAATCCTGGACATTCGTTTGCCATCGGGACAACGACAGTGACATATACCGCTACGGATGCATCGGGAAACACTGCAACGTGTTCGTTCAATGTCACGGTAGTAGGTAAGTACAAAGTGACCATCACGGAACTTAAACTAAAAGATATGTTATCACTCGTAGATGGTAGCATACCCGAAGATACGTACATACATGTTTTCTTTTCTTTATTTCGTATGATATATGTACATGTGCAAGCTGTAATGTAAAGAATATGTTAGTTAGCAAAGTCAGAGCGGCATCTGTTGTTTGATGAATCCCCTTATGACTGAATATCTTTGGAAGTAACCGTGAATCATCTTTATTTAAGACAATGCTAGTTCATAATTTACCCCCCGAATTGTTTGTTTTGTCCTTTTGTTTTATCTGTAACCCTAGATTCTCAAGAACCAATCATAACTGGATGCCCCACGGATATAACTATGGATTCCAATTCTGGGAACACAGTCAGTATCACATGGACTCCGCCTAATGCCACGGACAACTCCGGGGTGGTTACTCTCACTTCAGACTATAATCCCGGACATTCGTTTGCCATCGGGACAACGGCAGTGACCTATACCGCTACAGATGCATCGGGAAACACTGCAACGTGTTCGTTCAATGTCACGGTAATAGGTAAGTACAAAGTGACCATCACGGGAACTTAAACTAAAAGATATGTTATTACTCGTAGATGGTAGCATACCCAAATATATGTACATACATGTTTGTTTTCTTTGTTTCATATGACATACATGCGAATATGAAGAATATATTAGTAAGCAAAGTCAGAGCGGCATCTGTTGTTTGATGAATCCACTGATGACTTAATATCTTTGGAAGTAACCGTGAATCATCTTCATTTAAGACAATGCTAGTTCATAATTTACCCCCAGAATTGTTTGTTTTGTCCTTTTGTTTTTATCTGTAACCCTAGATTCTCAAGAACCAATCATAACTGAATGTCCCACGGATATAACTATGGATTCCAATTCTGGGAACACAGTCAGTATCACTTGGACTCCGCCTAATGCCACGGACAACTCCGGGGTGGTTACTCTCACTTCAGACTATAATCCCGGACATTCGTTTGCCATCGGGAGAACGGCAGTGACCTATACCGCTACGGATGCATCGGGAAACACTGCAACGTGTTCGTTCAATGTCACGGTAGTAGGTAAGTACAAAGTGACCAACACGGGAACTTGAACTAAAAGTTTTGTTATCACTAGTAGATGGTAGCATACCCAAAGATATGTACATACATGTTTTGTTTTCTTTGTTTCGTATGACATACATGCGCAGTATGTAATATGAAGAATATATTAGTAAGCAAAGTCAGAGCGGCATCTGTTGTTTGATGAATCCACTTATGACTTAATATCTTTGGAAGTAACCGTGAATCATCTTTATTTAAGAAACACTAGTTTATATTTTACCCTCCCAAATGTTTGTTTTGTCCTTTTGTTTTTATCTGTAACCCTAGATTCTCAAGAACCAATCATAACTGAATGCCCCACGGATATAACTATGGATTCCAATTCTGGGAACACAGTCAGTATCACTTGGACTCCGCCTAATGCCACGGACAACTCCGGGGTGGTTAATCTAACTTCAGACTATAATCCTGGACATTCGTTTGTCATCGGGACAACGACAGTGACATATACCGCTACGGATGCATCGGGAAACACTGCAACGTGTTCGTTCAATGTCACGGTAGTAGGTAAGTACAAAGTGACCATCACGGAACTTAAACTAAAAGATATGTTATCACTCGTAGATGGTAGCATACCCGAAGATACGTACATACATGTTTTCTTTTCTTTATTTCGTATGATATATGTACATGTGCAAGCTGTAATGTAAAGAATATGTTAGTTAGCAAAGTCAGAGCGGCATCTGTTGTTTGATGAATCCCCTTATGACTGAATATCTTTGGAAGTAACCGTGAATCATCTTTATTTAAGACAATGCTAGTTCATAATTTACCCCCCGAATTGTTTGTTTTGTCCTTTTGTTTTATCTGTAACCCTAGATTCTCAAGAACCAATCATAACTGGATGCCCCACGGATATAACTATGGATTCCAATTCTGGGAACACAGTCAGTATCACATGGACTCCCCCTAATGCCACGGACAACTCCGGGGTGGTTACTCTCACTTCAGACTATAATCCCGGACATTCGTTTGCCATCGGGACAACGGCAGTGACCTATACCGCTACGGATGCATCGGGAAACACTGCAACGTGTTCGTTCAATGTCACGGTAATAGGTAAGTACAAAGTGACCATCACGGGAACTTAAACTAAAAGATATGTTATCACTCGTAGATGGTAGCATACCCAAATATATGTACATACATGTTTGTTTTCTTTGTTTCGTATGACATACATGCGAATATGAAGAATATATTAGTAAGCAAAGTCAGAGCGGCATCTGTTGTTTGATGAATCCACTGATGACTTAATATCTTTGGAAGTAACCGTGAATCATCTTTATTTAAGAAACACTAGTTTATATTTTACCCTCCCAAATGTTTGTTTTGTCCTTTTGTTTTTATCTGTAACCCTAGATTCTCAAGAACCAATCATAATTGAATGTCCCACGGATATAACTATGGATTCCAATTCTGGGAACACAGTCAGTATCACTTGGACTCCGCCTAATGCCACGGACAACTCCGGGATGGTAACTCTCACTTCAGACTATAATCCCGGACATTTGTTTGCCATCGGGACAACGGCAGTGACCTATACCGCTACGGATGCATCGGGAAACACTGCAACGTGTTCGTTCAATGTCACGGTTGTAGGTAAGTACAAAGTGATATGTTATCACTCGTAGATGGTAGCATACCCGAAGATACGTACATACATGTTTTGTTTTCTTTATTTCGTATGATATATGTACATGTGCAAGCTGTAATGTAAAGAATATGTTAGTTAGCAAAGTCAGAGCGGCATCTGTTGTTTGATGAATCCCCTTATGAATGAATATCTTTGGAAGTAACCGTGAATCATCTTTATTTAAGACAATGCTAGTTCATAATTTACCCCCCGAATTGTTTGTTTTGTCCTTTTGTTTTATCTGTAACCCTAGATTCTCAAGAACCAATCATAACTGAATGTCCCACGGATATAACTATGGATTCCAGTTCTGGGAACACAGTCAGTATCACTTGGACTCCGCCTAATGCCACGGACAACTCCGGGATGGTTACTCTCACTTCAGACTATAATCCCGGACATTCGTTTGTCATCGGGACAACGGTAGTGACCTATACCGCTACGGATGCATCGGGAAACACTGCAACGTGTTCGTTCAATGTCACGGTTGTAGGTAAGTACAAAGTGATATGTTATCACTCGTAGATGGTAGCATACCGGAAGATACGTACATACATGTTTTGTTTTCTTTATTTCGTATGATATATGTACATGTGCAAGCTGTAATGTAAAGAATATGTTAGTTAGCAAAGTCAGAGCGGCATCTGTTGTTTGATTAATCCCCTTATGACTGAATATCTTTGGAAGTAACCGTGAATCATCTTTATTTAATACAATGCTAGTTCATAATTTAACCCCCGAATTGTTTTTTTTGTCCTTTTGTTTTATCTGTAACCCTAGATTCTAAAGAACCAATCATAACTGAATGTCCCACGGATATAACTGGGAATTCAACTTCTGGGAACACAGTCAATATCACTTGGACTCCGCCTAATGCCACGGACAACTCCGGGGTGGTTACTCTCACTTCAGACTATAATCCCGGACATTCGTTTGCCATCGGGACAACGGCAGTGACCTATACCGCTACGGATGCATCGGGAAACACTGCAACGTGTTCGTTCAATGTCACGGTAGTAGGTAAGTACAAAGTGACCAACACGGGAACTTGAATTAAAAGTTATGTTATCACTAGTAGATGGTAGCATACCCAAAGATATGTACATACATGTTTTGTTTTCTTTGTTTCGTATGACATACATGCGCAGTATGTAATATGAAGAATATATTAGTAAGCAAAGTCAGAGCGGCATCTGTTGTTTGATGAATCCACTGATGACTTAATATCTTTGGAAGTAACCGTGAATCATCTTTATTTAAGAAACACTAGTTTATATTTTACCCTCCCAAATGTTTGTTTTGTCCTTTTGTTTTTATCTGTAACCCTAGATTCTCAAGAACCAATCATAACTGAATGCCCCACGGATATAACTATGGATTCCAATTCTGGGAACACAGTCAGTATCACTTGGACTCCGCCTAATGCCACGGACAACTCCGGGGTGGTTAATCTAACTTCAGACTATAATCCTGGACATTCGTTTGCCATCGGGACAACGACAGTGACATATACCGCTACGGATGCATCGGGAAACACTGCAACGTGTTCGTTCAATGTCACGGTAGTAGGTAAGTACAAAGTGACCATCACGGAACTTAAACTAAAAGATATGTTATCACTCGTAGATGGTAGCATACCCGAAGATACGTACATACATGTTTTCTTTTCTTTATTTCGTATGATCTATGTACATGTGCAAGCTGTAATGTAAAGAATATGTTAGTTAGCAAAGTCAGAGCGGCATCTGTTGTTTGATGAATCTCCTTATGACTGAATATCTTTGGAAGTAACCGTGAATCATCTTTATTTAAGACAATGCTAGTTCATAATTTACCCCCCGAATTGTTTGTTTTGTCCTTTTGTTTTATCTGTAACCCTAGATTCTCAAGAACCAATCATAATTGAATGTCCCACGGATATAACTATGGATTCCAATTCTGGGAACACAGTCAGTATCACTTGGACTCCGCCTAATGCCACGGACAACTCCGGGATGGTAACTCTCACTTCAGACTATAATCCCGGACATTTGTTTGCCATCGGGACAACGGCAGTGACCTATACCGCTACGGATGCCTCGGGAAACACTGCAACGTGTTCGTTCAATGTCACGGTTGTAGGTAAGTACAAAGTGATATGTTATCACTCGTAGATGGTAGCATACCCGAAGATACGTACATACATGTTTTGTTTTCTTTTTTTCGTATGATATATGTACATGGGCAAGCTGTAATGTAAAGAATATGTTAGTTAGCAAAGTCAGAGCGGCATCTGTTGTTTGATGAATCCCCTTATGACTGAATATCTTTGGAAGTAACCGTGAATCATCTTTATTTAAGACAATGCTAGTTCATAATTTACCCCCCGAATTGTTTGTTTTGTCCTTTTGTTTTATCTGTAACCCTAGATTCTCAAGAACCAATCATAATTGAATGTCCCACGGATATAACTATGGATTCCAATTCTGGGAACACAGTCAGTATCACTTGGACTCCGCCTAATGCCACGGACAACTCCGGGATGGTAACTCTCACTTCAGACTATAATCCCGGACATTTGTTTGCCATCGGGACAACGGCAGTGACCTATACCGCTACGGATGCATCGGGAAACACTGCAACGTGTTCGTTCAATGTCACGGTTGTAGGTAAGTACAAAGTGATATGTTATCACTCGTAGATGGTAGCATACCCGAAGATACGTACATACATGTTTTGTTTTCTTTATTTCGTATGATATATGTACATGTGCAAGCTGTAATGTAAAGAATATGTTAGTTAGCAAAGTCAGAGCGGCATCTGTTGTTTGATGAATCCCCTTATGACTGAATATCTTTGGAAGTAACCGTGAATCATCTTTATTTAAGACAATGCTAGTTCATAATTTACCCCCCGAATTGTTTGTTTTGTCCTTTTGTTTTATCTGTAACCCTAGATTCTCAAGAACCAATCATAACTGAATGTCCCACGGATATAACTAGGGATTCCAATTCTGGGAACACAGTCAGTATCACATGGACTCCGCCTAATGCCACTGACAACTCCGGGGTGGTTACTCTCACTTCAGACTATAATCCCGGACATTCGTTTGCCATCGGGACAACGGCAGTGACCTATACCGCTACGGATGCATCGGGAAACACTGCAACGTGTTCGTTCAATGTCACGGTAATAGGTAAGTACAAAGTGACCATCACGGGAACTTAAACTAAAAGATATGTTATCACTCGTAGATGGTAGCATACCCAAATATATGTACATACATGTTTGTTTTCTTTGTTTCGTATGACATACATGCGAATATGAAGAATATATTAGTAAGCAAAGTCAGAGCGGCATCTGTTGTTTGATGAATCCACTGATGACTTAATATCTTTGGAAGTAACCGTGAATCATCTTTATTTAAGAAACACTAGTTTATATTTTACCCTCCCAAATGTTTGTTTTGTCCTTTTGTTTTTATCTGTAACCCTAGATTCTCAAGAACCAATCATAATTGAATGTCCCACGGATATAACTAGGGATTCCAATTCTGGGAACACAGTCAGTATCACTTGGACTCCGCCTAATGCCACGGACAACTCCGGGATGGTTACTCTCACTTCAGACTATAATCCCGGACATTCGTTTGTCATCGGGACAACGGCAGTGACCTATACCGCTACGGATGCATCGGGAAACACTGCAACGTGTTCGTTCAATGTCACGGTAGTAGGTTAGTACAAAGTGACCAACACGGGAACTTGAACTGAAAGATATGTTATCACTAGTAGATGGTAGAATACCCAAAGATACGTACATACATGTTTTGTTTTCTTTGTTTCGTATGACATACATGCGCAATATGTAAGGTGAAGAATATATTAGTAAGCAAAGTCAGAGCGGCATCTGTTGTTTGATGAATCCACTTATGACTTAATATCTTTGGAAGTAACCGTGAATCATCTTTATTTAAGAAACACTAGTTTATATTTTACCCTCCCAAATGTTTGTTTTGTCCTTTTGTTTTTATCTGTAACCCTAGATTCTCAAGAACCAATCATAACTGAATGTCCCACGGATATAACTATGGATTCCAATTCTGGGAACACAGTCAGTATCACTTGGACTCCGCCTAATGCCACGGACAACTCCGGGGTGGTTACTCTAACTTCAGACTATAATCCTGGACATTCGTTTGCCATCGGGACAACGACAGTGACATATACCGCTACGGATGCATCGGGAAACAATGCAACGTGTTCGTTCAATGTCACGGTAGTAGGTAAGTACAAAGTGACCAACACGGGAACTTAAACTAAAAGATATGTTATCACTCGTAGATGGTAGCATACCCGAAGATACGTACATACATGTTTTGTTTTTTTTATTTCGTATGATATATGTACATGTGCAAGCTGTAATGTAAAGAATATGTTAGTTAGCAAAGTCAGAGCGGCATCTGTTGTTTGATGAATCCCCTTATGACTGAATATCTTTGGAAGTAACCGTGAATCATCTTTATTTAAGACAATGCTAGTTCATAATTTACCCCCCGAATTGTTTGTTTTGTCCTTTTGTTTTTATCTGTAACCCTAGATTCTCAAGAACCAATCATAACTGAATGTCCCACGGATATAACTATGGATTCCAATTCTGGGAACACAGTCAGTATCACTTGGACTCCGCCTAATGCCACGGACAACTCCGGGATGGTTACTCTCTCTTCAGACTATAATCCCGGACATTCGTTTGCCATCGGGACAACGGCAGTGACCTATACCGCTACGGATGCATCGGGAAACACTGCAACGTGTTCGTTCAATGTCACGGTAGTAGGTAAGTACAAAGTGACCAACACGGGAACTTGAACTGAAAGATATGTTATCACTGGTAGATGGTAGAATACCCAAAGATACGTACATACATGTTTTGTTTTCTTTGTTTCGTATGACATACATGCGCAATATGTAATGTGAAGAATATATTAGTAAGCAAAGTCAGAGCGGCATATGTTGTTTGATGAATCCACTTATGACTTAATATCTTTGGAAGTAACCGCGAATCATCTTTATTTAAGAAACACTAGTTTATTTTTTACCCTCCCAAATGTTTGTTTTGTCCTTTTGCTTTTATCTGTAACCTTAGATTCTCAAGAACCAATCATAACTGAATGTCCCACGGATATAACTATGGATTCCAATTCTGGGAACACAGTCAGTATCACTTGGACTCCGCCTAATGCCACGGACAACTCCGGGGTGGTTACTCTAACTTCAGACTATAATCCTGGACATTCGTTTGCCATCGGGACAACAACAGTGACATATACCGCTACGGATGCATCGGGAAACACTGCAACGTGTTCGTTCAATGTCACGGTAGTAGGTAAGTACAAAGTGGCCAACACGGGAACTTAAACTAAAAGATATGTTATCACTCGTAGATGGTAGCATACCCGAAGATACGTATACATGTTTTGTTTTCTTTATTTCGTATGATATACATGTGCAATCTGTAATGTGAAGAATATGTTAGTTAGCAAAGTCAGAGCGGCATCTGTTGTTTGATGAATCCCCATATGACTGAATATCTTTGGAAGTAACCGTGAATCATCTTTATTTAAGACAATGCTAGTTCATAATTTACCCCCGGAATTGTTTGTTTTGTCCTTTTGTTTTATCTGTAACCCTAGATTCTCAAGAACCAATCATAACTGAATGTCCCACGGATATAACTATGGATTCCAATTCTGGGAACACAGTCAGTATCACATGGACTTCGCCTAATGCCACGGACAACTCCGGGGTGGTTACTCTCACTTCAGACTATAATCCCGGACATTCGTTTGCCATCGGGACAACGGCAGTGACCTATACCGCTACGGATGCATCGGGAAACACTGCAACGTGTTCGTTCAATGTCACGGTAGTAGGTAAGTACAAAGTGGCCAACACGGGAACTTAAACTAAAAGATATGTTATCACTAGTAGATGGTAGCATACCCGAAGATACGTATACATGTTTTGTTTTCTTTATTTCGTATGATATACATGTGCAATCTGTAATGTGAAGAATATGTTAGTTAGCAAAGTCAGAGCGGCATCTGTTGTTTGATGAATCCCCTTATGACTGAATATCTTTGGAAGTAACCGTGAATCATCTTTATTTAAGACAATGCTAGTTCATAATTTACCACCGGAATTGTTTGTTTTGTCCTTTTGTTTTATCTGTAACCCTAGATTCTCAAGAACCAATCATAACTGAATGTCCCACGGATATAACTATGGATTCCAATTTTGGGAACACAGTCAGTATCACATGGACTTCGCCTAATGCCACGGACAACTCCGGGGTGGTTACTCTCACTTCAGACTATAATCCCGGACATTCGTTTGCCATCGGGACAACGGCAGTGACCTATACCGCTACGGATGCATCGGGAAACACTGCAACGTGTTCGTTCAATGTCACGGTAGTAGGTAAGTACAAAGTGACCAAAACGGGAACTTAAACTAAAAGATATGTTATCACTAGTAGATGGTAGCATACCCGAAGATACGTATACATGTTTTGTTTTCTTTATTTCGTATGATATACATGTGCAATCTGTAATGTGAAGAATATATTAGTAAGCAAAGTCAGAGCGGCATATGTTGTTTGATGAATCTACTTATGACTTAATATCTTTGGAAGTAACCGTGAATCATCTTTATTTAAGAAACACTAGTTTTTATTTTACCCTCCCAAATGTTTGTTTTGTCCTTTTGTTTTATCTGTAACCCTAGATTCTCAAGAACCAATCATAACTGAATGCCCCACGGATATAACTATGGATTCCAATTCTGGGAACACAGTCAGTATCACTTGGACTCCGCCTAATGCCACGGACAACTCCGGGGTGGTTACTCTAACTTCATACTATAATCCTGGACATTCGTTTGCCATCGGGACAACGACAGTGACATATACCGCTACGGATGCATCGGGAAACACTGCAACGTGTTCGTTCAATGTCACGGTAGTAGGTAAGTACAAAGTTACCAACACGGAACTTGAACTAAAAGATATGTTATCACTAGTAGATCGTAGAATACCCAAAGATACATACATACATGTTTTGTTTTCTTTGTTTCATATGACATACATGCGCAATATGTAATACTTGATACTTGATGCGATAATCCCTTTGGCAGCTCACACAGGAAGCTATACTGGGATGAAGTGTTGTGTGCCATACGGAGGTGCCATGGTGTATAAATACAATTTCCCTCGTATTTACAATAATATAGGTAGTGAATGGTGCAAGTAAAAACATGGGTCCATTTAAAGTAGATGTGGCCCAGGAGGAGGCTGCATTGTTCTGATGACTGGTAAGGCAGCCTCTCTAAATGCAGCCAGGCCGTTGATGTGGACTACTGGTTGTGGCAGTTGGTTCCAGATACGTATGGTTCTTGGAAAGATGGAGTATTTGTAGGAATCTATTGTAGCTCTTGGTACTGCATACTTCAGGTCATGGTCATGTCTTCCGTGATAATTGGCTCGACTGACTGCTGGAGGGAATGGTATCTTGACAAGTTGGTTGTGTATCTTATACAAAAAGAGTACACTGATTGACAAGTCGGCGGTTGTGTAGGATGTCCCATCCAAGTGTAGATACCAGGACTGAAGATGAAGATGTTCTTCTGTAGTCACAGAGGGCAAAGCGAGCCGCTGATTTCTGTACTTGCTCAAGTGCATTTACGACTGTGACTGTGTGAGGGTTCCATGCTTCAGAACCATACTCTAGTTGAGGTCGAACTAGTGCAGTATACGCCCTGGTCTTCACTTCCTTGGAGCAAGGGGATAAGGTTCTGCGGATAAGTCCTAGGGTACGACTTGCTTTATGCCTGATTGCTTGGCAGTGCTTATTCCATCGAAGATCAGCCGTTACTGTAACACCCAAATACTTGTATTCGGTGACCCTTGGTATTGTACCGTTGTTGAGTTTGTATTGACAGATAGCAGGAGAACGTTTCCGTGTGAGTGAAAGGACTGCACATTTCTTAATGTTAAAGTTCATCAGCCAGTCAGTGGACCATGTGGACAGCTGTTGGAGGTCTTGCTGGAGTATGTGGTAGTCAGCATCAGTCCTTATTTCCCGGTAAACAACACAGTCATCAGCAAATAGCCGAATGGTAGATTGAATTTGGTCTTGAATGTCATTTATGAACAGCAGGAATAGAGTGGGGCCAATCACAGAGCCTTGAGGAACTCCTGATGTTACATTTCCCCAGGAGGAGTGGGTTCCATCAACAACAACTGCTTGTTCTCGCTCTGTGAGAAATGACATTATCCATGTCAAGGAGTCACCTGTAATCCCATAGTACTGGAGTTTGGTACATAAGCGTTGGTGGGGCACTCTGTCGAATGCCTTCTTGAAATCCAAGAAGATGGCATCAACCTGGCTGCGGTTTTGAAGGACTGCAGCCCAGTCATGTATTGCTGATATAAGTTGGGTGGTTGTTGAGAGTCCTTGGCGGAAGCCATGCTGGGTGTCTGCAAGTATGTTGTTTGCTGCCAGATGTTTAGATATGTGGCTTAGCATGATGTGTTCCATTACCTTACAGCATATGCAGGTGAGTGAGATGGGTCTGTAGTTTGATGGCTCGCTCTTGTCACCAGATTTGTGGATTGGAGTGACTAATGCCCGTCTCCACTGAGATGGAACAACACCAGAGTTGTAGCTTTGTTGGAATAGGAAGGACAGAGCAGGAGCGATCTCATACGCAATCAGTTTCAACAGCTTGGCTGGGATTTCATCTGGACCACAGGCCTTGGCTGGGTTTAACTGAAGGAGCTGCTTTGCTACACCCGTTCTATGAATGTGCAAATGTCCAATGGTTGCATGGGGAGAAAGTCCTTTGTGTGGTGGTTGCGAGTTCTCATGAGTGAACATAGTTTGGAAGTAGTTGTTAAGTGTGTCAGCCTTGTCGCCTGCTGTAGTACACAACTTGGTTGCTGTACGAAGCGAAGGAATGCCAATGTTTTCAGAACGGCATGTTTTTATATATGACCAAAAAGATTTGGGGTTTTCGACAAGATTTGCACCAATGATGTTATTAACATAGTCGTAATGTGCTTTATGAACTGTCTTTGCTACTTGGTTTCTATATTGTCGATATACTTCCCATGCAGCTGAACTTGACTGGTGGCGAGCCTTCTTGAAAAGCCTGTCTCGTTTCCTCATTTTTCGCTTGATGGAAGTAGAGATCCAAGGAAGGTGTCTTCGACCCTTGGTCATCTTTAATGGAACGAGGTCAGCTAAACATCTGCTTAGGAAGTTGGCGATAGAGGTCCAATTTGACTCCACAGACATCTTCTCAGGATCAGATAGAAGAAAGTCTCTAGAAAAATCTTCGGCAGCCTTTTTCAGCCGTTTCGGATCAGCCTTATTAAACTGGTAAATCTTCCTTGGTGGTTTGGTTTGAACCTTGGGGTATGCAGCAAGACTGCATGTCAGAATGTTGTGATCCGATATTCCAGGATGGACGGTCACATTCTCCACAAGGGCTGGGTTTGATGTGACGATAAGGTCAAGGGTATTTCCTGATGCAGGTCTGGTGATATCTCTGACCGTCTGGAACAAGGAATTTTGAAGTAGAATGTCAAGTAATTTCTGGTGAGAGGCTGCACTTGCTGGATTTGTTGTGGACTGAGATTCCCAGTCAATGTCAGGATGGTTGAAGTCACCGGCGATCAGAATGTTAGGATGGCTTCGCCGATGTTTCCTCATCAAGCCGATAACTGACTCTTGGAAGCCTGCAAGGCTAAGTTGGGGGTTGTTTGGAGGACAGTAGTAACTACAGAGGAAGAGGGGCTTTGCGTTGGACAACTGCATATTGCACCATTGAAGTTCACAATCAGCATCAAACTGCGGGCATTCACTGACGGTCAATGAGTTGATGACGGCAATAAACACACCTCCTCCATGCTTATTACGATCCTTTCGAAAAACATGATAATTGCTGGGGAAGATTGAGTAGGATAAAATGTCTATGTCCAGCTTGGATTCACAACCCATAATTACATCCGGGACATATTGAGCGACGGTTGCTTGAAAACTGGCTTGTTTTGACCTCCCTTTCAGCCCATTGCAGTTTATAACCATTACCTTTAAGATCTTCCGTTGCTTTTTAGATGTACGGTCAGGTCTTGGGCTTGGAGGGGAGAAGCGTGGCTGAGGAGTGCCGTGACCAGCAGGACTAGTGATGGGAGTAGATGTGAAGAATATATTAGTAAGCAAAGTCAGAGCGGCATATGTCGTTTGATGAATCCACTTATGACTTAATATCTTTGGAAGTAACCGTGAATCATCTTTATTTAAGAAACATTAGTTTATATTTTCCCCTCCCAAATGTTTGTTTTGTTCTTTTATTTTTATCTGTAACCCTAGATTCTCAAGAACCAATCATAACTGAATGTCCCACGGATATAACTATGGATTCCAATTCTGGGAACACAGTCAGTATCACTTGGACTCCGCCTAATGCCACGGACAACTCCGGGGTGGTTACTCTAACTTCAAACTATAATCCTGGACATTCGTTTGCCATCGGGACAACGACAGTGACATATACCGCTACGGATGCATCGGGAAACACTGCAACGTGTTCGTTCAATGTCACGGTAGTAGGTAAGTACAAAGTGACCAACACGGGAACTTGAACTGAAAGATATGTTATCACTAGTAGATGGTAGCATACCCGAAGATACGTACATAAATGTTTTGTTTTCTTTATTTTGTATGATATATGTACATGTGCAATCTGTAATAAAAAGAATATGTTAGTAAGCAAAGTCAGAGCGGCATCTGTTGTTTGATGAATCCACTTATGACTTAATATCTTTGGAAGTAACCGTGAATCACCTTTATTTAAGAAACACTAGTTTATATTTTACCCTCCCAAATGTTTGTTTTGTCCTTTTGTTTTTATCTGTAACCCTAGATTCTCAAGAACCAATCATTACTGAATGTCCCACGGATATAACTATGGATTCCAATTCTGGGAACACAGTCAGTATCACTTGGACTCCGCCTAGTGCCACGGACAACTCCGGGGTGGTTACTCTAACTTCAGACTATAATCCTGGACATTCGTTTGCCATCGGGACAACGACAGTGACATATACCGCTACGGATGCATCGGGAAACGCTGCAACGTGTTCGTTCAATGTCACGGTAGTAGGTAAGTACAAAGTGACCAACACGGGAACTTAAACTAAAAGATATGTTATCACTCTTAGATGGTAGCATACCCGAAGATACGTACATACATGTTTTGTTTTCTTTATTTCGTATGATATATGTACATGTGCAAGCTGTAATGTAAAGAATATGCTAGTTAGCAAAGTCAGAGCGGCATCTGTTGTTTGATGAATCCCCTTATGACTGAATATCTTTGGAAGTAACCGTGAATCATCTTCATTTAAGACAATGCTAGTTCATAATTTACCCCCAGAATTGTTTGTTTTGTCCTTTTGTTTTTATCTGTAACCCTAGATTCTCAAGAACCAATCATAACTGAATGTCCCACGGATATAACTATGGATTCCAATTCTGGGAACACAGTCAGTATCACTTGGACTCGGCCTAATGCCACGGACAACTCCGGGATGGTTACTCTCACTTCAGACTATAATCCCGGACATTCGTTTGCCATCGGGACAACGGCAGTGACCTATACCGCTACGGATGCATCGGGAAACACTGCAACGTGTTCGTTCAATGTCACGGTAGTAGGTAAGTACAAAGTGACCAACACGGGAACTTGAACTGAAAGATATGTTATCACTAGTAGATGGTAGCATACCCGAAGATACGTACATAAATGTTTTGTTTTCTTTATTTCGTATGATATATGTACATGTGCAATCTGTAATGTAAAGAATATGTTAGTTAGCAAAGTCAGAGCGGCATCTGTTGTTTGATGAATCCCCTTATGACTGAATATCTTTGGAAGTAACCGTGAATCATCTTTATTTAAGAAACACTAGTTTATATTTTACCCTCCCAAATGTTTGTTTTGTCCTTTTGTTTTTATCTGTAACCCTAGATTCTCAAGAACCAATCATAACTGAATGTCCCACGGATATAACTATGGATTCCAATTCTGGGAACACAGTCAGTATCACATGGACTCCGCCTAATGCCACGGACAACTCCGGGGTGGTTACTCTCACTTCAGACTATAATCCCGGACATTCGTTTGCCGTCGGGACAACGGCAGTGACCTATACCGCTACGGATGCATCGGGAAACACTGCAACGTGTTCGTACAATGTCACGGTAGTAGGTAAGTACAAAGTGACCAACACGGGAACTTGAACTGAAAGATATGTTATCACTAGTAGATGGTAGAATACCCAAAGATACATACATACATGTTTTGTTTTATTTGTTTCGTATGACATACATGCGCAATATGTGATGTGAAGAATATATTAGTAAGCAAATTCAGAGCGGCATCTGTTGTTTGATGAATCCACTTATGACTTAATATCTTTGGAAGTAACCGTGAATCATCTTTATTTAAGAAACACTAGTTTATATTTTACCCTCCCAAATGTTTGTTTTGTCCTTTTGTTTTTATCTGTAACCCTAGATTCTCAAGAACCAATCATAACTGACTGTCCCACGGATATAACTATGGATTCCAATTCTGGGAACACAGTCAGTATCACTTGGACTCCGCCTAATGCCACGGACAACTCCGGGGTGGTTACTCTCACTTCAGACTATAATCCTGGACATTCGTTTGCCATCGGGACAACGACAGTGACATATACCGCTACGGATGCATCGGGAAACACTGCAACGTGTTCGTTCAATGTCACGGTAGTAGGTAAGTACAAAGTGACCAACACGGGAACTTAAACTAAAAGATATGTTATCACTCGTAGATGGTAGCATACCCGAAGATACGTACATACATGTTTTGTTTTCTTTATTTCGTATGATATATGTACATGTGCAATCTGTAATGTAAAGAATATGTTAGTTAGCAAAGTCAGAGCGGCTTCTGTTGTTTGATGAATCCCCTTATGACTGAATATCTTTGGAAGTAACCGTGAATCATCTTTATTTAAGAAACACTAGTTTATATTTTACCCTCCCAAATGTTTGTTTTGTCCTTTTGTTTTTATCTGTAACCCTAGATTCTCAAGAACCAATCATAACTGAATGTCCCACGGATATAACTATGGATTCCAATTCTGGGAACACAGTCAGTATCACATGGACTCCGCCTAATGCCACGGACAACTCCGGGGTGGTTACTCTCACTTCAGACTATAATCCCGGACATTCGTTTGCCGTCGGGACAACGGCAGTGACCTATACCGCTACGGATGCATCGGGAAACACTGCAACGTGTTCGTACAATGTCACGGTAGTAGGTAAGTACAAAGTGACCAACACGGGAACTTGAACTGAAAGATATGTTATCACTAGTAGATGGTAGAATACCCAAAGATACATACATACATGTTTTGTTTTATTTGTTTCGTATGACATACATGCGCAATATGAGATGTGAAGAATATATTAGTAAGCAAATTCAGAGCGGCATCTGTTGTTTGATGAATCCACTTATGACTTAATATCTTTGGAAGTAACCGTGAATCATCTTTATTTAAGAAACACTAGTTTATATTTTACCCTCCCAAATGTTTGTTTTGTCCTTTTGTTTTTATCTGTAACCCTAGATTCTCAAGAACCAATCATAACTGAATGTCCCACGGATATAACTATGGATTCCAATTCTGGGAACACAGTCAGTATCACTTGGACTCCGCCTAATGCCACGGACAACTCCGGGGTGGTTACTCTCACTTCAGACTATAATCCTGGACATTCGTTTGCCATCGGGACAACGACAGTGACATATACCGCTACGGATGCATCGGGAAACACTGCAACGTGTTCGTTCAATGTCACGGTAGTAGGTAAGTACAAAGTGACCAACACGGGAACTTAAACTAAAAGATATGTTATCACTCGTAGATGGTAGCATACCCGAAGATACGTACATACATGTTTTGTTTTCTTTATTTCGTATGATATATGTACATGTGCAAGCTGTAATGTAAAGAATATGTTAGTTAGCAAAGTCAGAGCGGCATCTGTTGTTTGATGAATCCCCTTATGACTGAATATCTTTGGAAGTAACCGTGAATCATCTTTATTTAAGACAATGCTAGTTCATAATTTACAACCCGAATTGTTTGTTTTGTCCTTTTGTTTTATCTGTAACCCTAGATTCTCAAGAACCAATCATAACTGAATATCCCACGGATATAACTATGGATTCAAATTCTGGGAACACAGTCAGTATCACTTGGACTCCGCCTAATGCCACGGACAACTCCGGGTTGGTTACTCTAACTTCAGACTATAATCCTGGACATTCGTTTGCCATCGGGACAACGACAGTGACATATACCGCTACGGATGCATCGGGAAAAAATGCAACGTTTTCGTTCAATGTCACGGTAGTAGGTAAGTACAAAGTGACCAACACGGGAACTTAAACTAAAAGATATGTTATCACTCGTAGAGGGTAGCATACCCGAAGATACGTACATACATGTTTTGTTTTCTTTATTTCGTATGATATATGTACATGTGCAAGCTGTAATGTAAAGAATATGTTAGTTAGCAAAGTCAAAGCGGCATCTGTTGTTTGATGAATCCCCTTATGACTGAATATCTTTGGAAGTAACCGTGAATCATCTTTATTTAAGACAATGCTAGTTCATAATTTACCCCCGAATTGTTTGTTTTGTCCTTTTGTTTTATATATAACCCTAGATTCTCAAGAACCAATCATAACTGAATGTCCCACGGATATAACTAGGGATTCCAATTCTGGGAACACAGTCAGTATCACTTGGACTCCACCTAATGCCACGGACAACTCCGGGGTGGTTACTCTAACTTCAGACTATAATCCCGGACATTCGTTTACCAACGGGACAACGGCAGTGACCTATACCGCTACGGATGCATCGGGAAACACTGCAACGTGTTCGTTCAATGTCACGGTAGTAGGTAAATACAAAGTGACCAACACGGGAACTTGAACTGAAAGTTATGTTATCACTAGTGGATGGTAGAATACCCAAAGATACGTACATAAATGTTTTGTTTTCTTTATTTCGTATGAGATATGTCCATTGGCAAGCTGTAATGTAAAGAATATGTTAGTTAACAAAGTCAGAGCGGCATCTGTTGTTTGATGAATCCCTTTATGACTGAATATCTTTGGAAGTAACCGTGAATCATCTTTATTTAAGACAATGCTAGTTCATAATTTACCCACCGAATTGTTTGTTTTGTCCTTTTGTTTTATCTGTAACCTTAGATTCTCAAGAACCAATCATAACTGAATGCCCCACGGATATAACTAGGGATTCCAATTCTGGGAACACAGTCAGTATCACATGGATTCCGCCTAATGCCACGGACAACTCCGGGATGGTTACTCTCACTTCAGACTATAATCCCGGACATTCGTTTGCCATCGGGACAACGGCAGTGACCTATACCGCTACGGATGCATCGGGAAACACTGCAACGTGTTCGTTCAATGTCACGGTAGTAGGTAAGTACAAAGTAACCAACACGGGAACTTGAACTGACAGATATGTTATCACTAGTAGATGGTAGAATACCCAAAGATACGTACATACATGTTTTGTTTTCTTTGTTTCGTATGACATACATGCGCAATATGTAATGTGAAGAATGTATTAGTAAGCAAAGTCAGAGCGGCATCTGTTGTTTGATGAATCCACTTATGACTTAATATCTTTGGAAGTAACCGTGAATCATTTATATTTAAGAAACACTAGTTTATATTTTACCCTCCCAAATGTTTGTTTTGTCCTTTTGTTTTTATCTGTAACCCTAGATTCTCAAGAACCAATCATAACTGAATGTCCCACGGATATAACTAGGGATTCCAATTCTGGGAACACAGTCAGTATCACTTGGACTCCGCCTAATGCCACGGACAACTCAGGGGTGGTTACTCTAACTTCAGACTATAATCCCGGACATTCATTTTCCATCGGGACAACGACAGTGACATATACCGCTACGGATGCATCGGGAAACACTGCAACGTGTTCGTTCAATGTCACGGTAGTAGGTAAGTACAAAGTGACCAACACGGGAACTTAAACTAAAAGATATGTTATCACTAGTAGATGGTAGCATACCCGAAGATACGTACATACATGTTTTGTTTTCTTTATTTCGTATGATATATGTACATGTGCAAGCTGTAATGTAAAGAATATGTTAGTTAGCAAAGTCAAAGCGGCATCTGTTGTTTGATGAATCCCCTTATGACTGAATATCTTTGGAAGTAACCGTGAATCATCTTTATTTAAGAAACACTAGTTTATATTTTACCCTCCCAAATGTTTGTTTTGTCCTTTTGTTTTTATCTGTAACCCTAGATTCTCAAGAACCAATCATAACTGAATGTCCCACGGATATAACTACGGATTCTAATCCTGGGAACACAGTCAGTATCACATGGACTCCGCCTAATGCCACGGACAACTCCGGGGTGGTTACTCTAACTTCAGACTATAATCCTGGACATTCATTTGCCATCGGGACAACGACAGTGACATATACCGCTACGGATGCATCGGGAAACACCGCAACGTGTTCGTTTAATGTCACGGTACTAGCAGGTATGTACAAAGTGACGTTTTCAACCAATACCTGTACTTAAACTAAGGTTATATTTTTCCTTGAAGATCACGGCATCCCGAAGATACACGCATACCTCTTTATTTCATGTCATATAACATTAATGCGCAATCTTTAATGTCAAGTCTAAATTAGCGAGCCAGATGTAAATGGCACATATAAACAAGTCAAAAGTAATTACGATTTTGTAGGGGCCTACATTATATTTAAATTATATTTCATATTGATTAATTGATTTGATTTTTAAAATTCATTTGTTGGTTTTTATTTTCATTTTATTTTAGATCGGTGTGCATATTTGTCTCGGGGGAAGATGGGCTGTGGTATCCTGACATGTTTTAATCGTGTTTTCAATCTACAAGAACAATCCCAACACCAAAACTATCAACACGTAACGCGGAAAAATCCTGATTTACAATCAATTGTAACTTACGATAGATTGTATCTTTTTCTGATACAGGGCTATAGTGTATAACTGTTCATGTGTGTACAGTGTGTCCTATCACAGAAAAGCTCCGTTTCTCTTATTTCCTTTGATGTATAACTTATGGCACATAATTCATGCATGACTGAATTAGAACAATTTAAATGGGTAATCCCATAATTCCCTTTGCACGCAGAAATTACAAATTTGGCAGTTTTTTGTATGGGTTTTTAGGGTGGTAAACGTACTTATTTTGAAAAGGACAAACACCGCATTAAAATTCGTTTTTTATATTTTATATGACACCTCATGATAACAAAATAAATGATCTATGCCACAGAACAAATGACTACAACACCTGCATCGACTACCACATCAGCACCAACTACAACATCAGCACCGACTACAACATCAGCACCGACTACAACCATAGCATCAACTACAACATCAACATCGACTACAACATCAGCACCGACTCCAACATCAGCACCGACTACAACATCAGCACCGACTACAACACCAGAATCGACTACAACACCATCACCGACTGCAACATCATCACCGACTACAACACCAGTACCGACTACATCACTAGCACCAACTACAACACCTGCATCGACTACAACATCAGCACCGACTACAACACCAGCACCGACTACAACATCAGCATCGACTACAACATCAGCACCGACTACAACATCAGCACCGACTACAACACCTGCATCGACTACAACATCAGCACCGACTACAACATCAGCACCGACTACAACATCAGCACCGACTACAACATCAGCACCGACTACAACACCTGCATCGACTACAACATCAGCACCGACTACAGCATCAGCACCGACTACAACATCAGCACAAACTACAACCATAGCATCAACTACAACATCAGCATCGACTACAACATCAGCACCGACTCCAACATCAGCACCGACTACAACATCAGCACCGACTACAACACCAGCATCGACTACAACACCATCACCGACTGCAACATCATCACCGACTACAACACCAGTACCGACTACCTCACTAGCACCAACTACAACACCAGCACCGACTACAACATCAGCACCGACTACAACACCAGCACCAACACCCACTGGTATGTGTCATGGTGAACGTCATAGTTAACAACATTCTGAACCAGCCAATACCTGCATTATTATTAACTTGATATCCACAGTCAAAGATGATTGTTTTTTATATATATATAAACACATCAAAAAAGTAACTCCCCTCCGAAGCAAAATGGCGTAACTTTTTAACAAATTGGGTTTGAGCAACATAACTTGGCAGGAATGTTTCTAAAATTATTGGCTAACATTTTGGAGCGGTGTCAAGATTCCCTCTTTTATTTCTGCTGGACATTCACCAGCTTTCGCCATCTCGTTGAGGAGTGTAGTGATTTCTTGCGGTGTTTCGTCTCCTCCGTATTTCAGTTGTTCTGCTCTTATGTTGTCACCGCCTGGGCTTTTGTTGTTTTCAGCGATTTTATGGCCTTTTCCACTTCTTCTGCTGTAAAAGGTGGTGTTATTTCCCTCGGTGGTATTTTCCTGATTTCTTCTAGGTTTTCGCCTCTGAAGATGTTTTCAAAGTGTTCCGCTATAAGTTCAGCCTGTTCTTGGGGTTCGGCTGTTAGTCCCTCTGTTCCTTGTATGAGAAGAGGTTTCTTCTTTTCATTGTTGGCTATTATCTTCACAGCTTTAAACATTCTGTACGAGTCCTCTTTTGATTTTTCGATTTCTTCTATCTGCTCCACCAGTTTCGCGTGCTTTCCTTCTTCGAGGCCTTGGTGAATTTTGTTGAGCTTGGCGTTTCTGGCTTTTCTGATTTCTTCTCTTTTTGTTGGATCTTTTTCAATGTTGAGTTGATTGTTCTTCTGACAGTTTATTCACTAATTCATTTCCGCTTTTCCTGGATCCCTTTTTGTAGCCTAGGACCGTTTCAGTTGCTTCTTCGTTTGCTTGTTTCACGTTATTCCATCTGTCTTGTGGGGTTAATTGATCTTTATTCCCTTGTGTTTTCATGATCTTGTTCACTTCGTTTTTGTATTTCTGCCTGGTTTCTCCGTCTCGGAGCTTTCCAAAGTCGATGTTCCTTGGTGCTTTCTTGTCCATGTATATCGTGATCTTCAGGTCCAGGTCTGCAATGACAGGTCTATGGTCTGATGTCATGGTGTTGTTATGAGGGTATGATCTGATGTTTGTTACCTGCTTTTGATTTCTTTTTTCTCACGAGGATGTAGTCGATTTGGTTTCTGTGTGGGTTTCTTCTCTCTTCTCCATCTTTTGTGGTGTGTTTTCTGAAAGCGCTTTCCCATGTTGTTCTGTGGAGTAGCTTATGATGGAAAGTGGTGTTTGTTAGGACGAGATCATTGTGGTTCGCAAATTCCAGAAGCCCTTCTCCATTTTCGTTTAAATGTCCTTTCCCATACTGTCCAATATTTTCTGGGTACTGGCTATGCCCGCTACCTGTTTTAGCATTGAAGTCTCCCGCCACCACAAGCACTGATCTATTTGCTAAGGCTGCTACAATGGCGTCTAACTCTTCGTAGTATTTTTCCCTCATGCTAGGATCTTTTAAGCATTTGGGGTTTGTTGGTGCATAGGTGCTGATTACTGTTAGTTTACGGCCATCATTTAACAAAGCATCTAGTCTACAAGTTCTTGATGTTAGGGGGTGAAACTCTACCTTAATGTTGTCTCTTACTATGAAGCCTACACCGCCACTATTGTTCCCATCACCAGTGTAATACAAGTTGTATTTCTCACCTGTACGTGTTTTGAGTTGCTTGGTGCCTGTGCCTTGCAAGTGTGTTCTTGAATAGCTGTAATCGTGATCCCCTTGTTTGAAATGTCGTCTAGCAACTGCTGTTGTTTTGCTTCACTACGCAGAGTCTGTACATTCCATGTCCCAATCCTGATTCTTCCTAAATCCATCTGTTATTCCTTTTGTTCTGTCTTCGTTTGGCTCTTTTCTGGAGGTTGGTTGTGTGGTTTAATCTAGGTTTTTGGCTATCCTCTTTGAAAAGAGTGCGCGGCGCCGCCCATTACGCTCCGATCTGTGTAATGCAGCCCTGTGGATATGTCCATGATGTATTCCTGCTTATGATTTTATATATGTTGATGTAATCGTTATTCATCTCTATTAACAAATCGCTGGTTCATAATTTACCCCTACATTATTGTTGTCTTTTCTTTTACCCTAGACTCTCAAGCACCGACCATAACTGAATGTCCCACGAATATAACTGGATATTCCTATACTGGGTACACAGTCAATATCACATGGACTCCTCCTACTGCCACCGACAACACTGGGATGGTTACTCTAACTTCAGACTATAATCCTGGAGACTGGTTTGCCATCGGGACAACGGTAGTGACCTATAACGCCACGGATGCATCGGGACACACTGCAATGTGTTCGTTCAATGTCACGGTACTAGGAGGTATGTACAAAGTGACGTTTTCGACCAGTACCAGTACTTAAACTAATGTTATCTTTTACCTTGTAGATCACGGCATTCCCGAAGATACACACATACCTCTTTCTTTCATGTCATTAACATTAATGCGCAATCTGTAATGTCAAGTCTTAAAAGCGAGCCGGATGTAAATGTTACACATAATGAAATCAAAAGTAATTACGATTTTTTAGGGGCCTACATGTAAATTATATTTGATATTGATTAATTGATTTGATTTTTAAAATTAATTTCTTGGTTTTTATTTTCATTTTATTTTAGATCGGTGTGCATATTTGTCTCGGGGGGAGATGGGCTGTGGTACCTGACATGTTTTAATCGTGTTTTCAATCTACAAGAACAATCCCAACACCAAAACTATCAACACGTAACGCGGAAAAATCCTGACTGACAATCAATTGTAACTTACGATAGATTGTATCTTTTTCTGATACAGGGATATAGTGTATAACTGGTCATGTGTGTACAGTGTGTGCTATCACGGAAAAGCTCCGTTTCTCTTATTTCCTTTGATGTACAACTTATGGCACATAATTCACGCATGACTAAATTAGAACAATTTAAATGGGTAATCCCAAAATTCCCTTTGCACGCAGAAATTGCACATTTGGCCGAGTTTTTTTGATGAGTTTTTAGGGTAGTAAACGTACTTATTTTGAAAAGGACAAACACCGCATTAAAATTCGTTTTTTTATATTTGATATGACACCTCATGATAACAAAATAAATGATCTATGCCACAGAACAAATGACTACAACACCTGCATCGACTATCACACCAGCATCGACTCCAACATCAGCACCGACTACAACATCAGCACCGACTACAACATCAGCACCGACTACAACCATAGCATCAACTACAACATCAGCATCGACTACAACATCAACACCGACTACAACATCAGCACCGACTACAACATCAGCACCGACTACGACATCAGCACCGACTACAACACCAGCACCGACTACAACCATAGCATCAACTACAACATCAGCATCGACTACAACATCAACACCGACTACAACATCAGCACCGACTACAACATCAGCACCGACTACAACATCAGCACCGACTACAACACCAGCACCGACTACAACACCAGCACCGACTACAACAGTAGCACCGACTACAACACCTGCATCGACTACAACATCAGCACACACTACAACATCAGCACCGACTACAACACCTGCATCGACTACAACATCAGCACCGACTACAACATCAGCACCGACTACAACACCTGCATCGACTACAACATCAGCACCGACTACAACATCAGCACCGACTACAACATCAGCACCGACTACAACATCAGCACCGACTACAACCATAGCATCAACTACAACATCAGCATCGACTACAACATCAGCACCGACTACAACATCAGCACCGACTACAACACCTGCATCGACTACAACATCAGCATCGACTCCAACATCAGCACCGACTACAACATCAGCACCGACTACAACATCAGCACCGACTACAACACCAGCATCGACTACAACACCATCACCGACTGCAACATCATCACCGACTACAACACCAGTACCGACTACATCACTAGCACCATCTACAACACCAGCACCGACTACAACATCAGCACCGACTACAACACCAGCACCGACTACAACACCAGCACCGACTACAACAGTAGCACCGACTACAACACCATCACCAACACCCACTGGTATGTGTCATGGTGAACGTCATAGTTAACAACATTCTGAACCAGCCAATACCTGCATTATTATTAACTTGATATCCACAGTCAAAGATGATTGTTTTATATATATATATAAACACAACAAAAAAAGTAACTCCCCCCTGAGCAAAATGGCGTAACTTTTTAACAAATTGGGTTTGAGCAACATAACTTGGCAGGAATGTTTCTAAAATGATTGGCTAACATTTTGGAGCGGTGTCAAGATTCCCTCTTTTATTTCTGCTGGACATTCACCAGTTTTCGCCATCTCGTTGAGGAGTGTAGTGATTTCTTGCGGTGTTTCGTCTCCTCCGTATTTCAGTTGTTCTTCTCTTATGTTGTCACCGCCTGGGCTTTTGTTGTTTTTCAGCGATTTTATGGCCTTTTACACTTCTTCTGCTGTAAAAGGTGGTGTTATTTCCCTCGGTGGTATTTTTCTGATTTCTTCTAGGTTTTCGCCTCTGAAGATGTTTTCAAAGTGTTCGCTATAAGTTCAGCCTGTTCTTGGGGTTCGGCTGTTAGTCCCTCTGTTCCTTGTATGAGAAGAGGTTTCTTCTTTTCATCGTTGGCTATTATCTTCACAGCTTTAAACATTCTGTACGAGTCCTCTTTTGATTTTTCGATTTCTTCTATCTGCTCCACCAGTTTCGCGTGCTTTCCTTCTTCGAGGCATTGGTGAATTTTGTTGAGCTTGGCGTTTCTGGCTTTTCTGATTTCTTCTCTTTTTGTTGGATCTTTTTCAATGTTGAGTTGATTGTTGAGAGTTATTTGTTCTTCTTTGTTCTTCTGACAGTTTCTTCACTACTTCGTTTTCGCTTTTCCTGGATCCCTTTTTGTAGCCTAGGACCGTTTCAGTTGCTTCTTCGTTTGCTTGTTTCACGTTATTCCATCTGTCTTGTGGGGTTAATTGATCTTTATTCCCTTGTGTTTTCATGATTTTGTTCACTTCGTTTTTGTATTTCTGCCTGGTTTCTCCGTCTCGGAGCTTTCCAAAGTCGATGTTCCTTGGTGCTTTCTTGTCCATGTATATCGTGATCTTCAGGTCCAGGTCTGCAATGACAGGTCTATGGTCTGATGTCATGGTGTTGTTATGAGGGTATGATCTGATGTTTGTTACCTGCTTTTGATTTCTTTTTTCTCACGAGGATGTAGTCGATTTGGTTTCTGTGATGGTTTCTTCTCTCTTCTCCATCTTTTGTGGTGTGTTTTCTGAAAGCGCTTTCCCATGTTGTTCTGTGGAGTAGCTTATGATGGAAAGTGGTGTTTGTTAGGACGAGATCATTGTGGTTCGCAAATTCCAGAAGCCCTTCTCCATTTTCGTTTAAATGTTCTTTCCCATACTGTCCAATATTTTCTGGGTACTGTCTATGCCCGCTACCTGTTTTAGCATTGAAGTCTCCCGCCACCACAAGCACTGATATATTTGATACGGCTGCTACGATGGCGTCTAACTCTTCGTAGTATTTTTCCCTCAGGCTAGGATCTTTTAAGCATTTGGGGTTTGTTGGTGCATAGGTGCTGATTACTGTTAGTTTACGGCCATCTTTTAACAAAGCATCTAGTCTACAAGTTCTTGATGTTAGGGGGTGAAACTCTACCTTCATGTTGTCTCTCACTATGAAGCCTACACCGCCACTACTCTTCCCATCACCAGTGTAATACAAGTTGTATTTCTCACCTGTACGTGTTTTGAGTTGCTCGGTGCCTGTGCCTTGCAAGTGTGTTTCTTGAATAGCTGTAATCGTGATCCTCTTGTTTGAAATGTCGTCTAGCAACTGCTGTTGTTTTGCTTCACTACGCAGAGTCTGTACATTCCATGTCCCAATCCTGATTCTTCCTAAATCCATCTGTTATTCCTTTTGTTCTGTCTTCGTTTGGCTCTTTTCTGGAGGTTGGTTGTGTGGTTTAATCTAGGTTTTTGGCTATCCTCTTTGAAAAGAGTGCGCGGCGCCGCCCATTACGCTCCGATCTGTGTAATGCAGCCCTGTGGATATGTCTATGATGTATTCCTGCTTATGATTTTATATATGTTGATGTAATCGTTATTCATCTCTATTAACAAATCGCTGGTTCATAATTTACCCCTACATTATTGTTGTCTTTTCTTTTACCCTAGACTCTCAAGCACCGACCATAACTGAATGTCCCACGAATATAACTGGATATTCCTATACTGGGTACACAGTCAATATCACATGGACTCCTCCTACTGCCACCGACAACACTGGGATGGTTACTCTAACTTCAGACTATAATCCTGGAGACTGGTTTGCCATCGGGACAACGGTAGTGACCTATAACGCCACGGATGCATCGGGACACACTGCAATGTGTTCGTTCAATGTCACGGTACTAGGAGGTATGTACAAAGTGACGTTTTCGACCAGTACCAGTACTCAAACTAATGTTATCTTTTACCTTGTAGATCACGGCATTCCCGAAGATACACACATACCTCTTTCTTTCATGTCATTAACATTAATGCGCAATCTGTAATGTCAAGTCTTAAAAGCGAGCCGGATGTAAATGTTACACATAATGAAATCAAAAGTAATTACGATTTTTTAGGGGCCTACATGTAAATTATATTTGATATTGATTAATTGATTTGATTTTTAAAATTCATTTCTTGGTTTTTATTTTCATTTTATTTTAGATCGGTGTGCATATTTGTCTCGGGGGGAGATGGGCTGTGGTACCTGACATGTTTTAATCGTGTTTTCAATCTACAAGAACAATCCCAACACCAAAACTATCAACACGTAACGCGGAAAAATCCTGACTTACAATCAATTGTAACTTACGATAGATTGTATCTTTTTCTGATACAGGGCTATAGTGTATAACTGGTCATGTGTGTACAGTGTGTGCTATCACGGAAAAGCTCCGTTTCTCTTATTTCCTTTGATGTACAACTTATGGCACATAATTCACGCATGACTAAATTAGAACAATTTAAATGGGTAATCCCAAAATTCCCTTTGCACGCAGAAATTGCAAATTTGGCCGAGTTTTTTTGATGAGTTTTTAGGGTAGTAAACGTACTTATTTTGAAAAGGACAAACACCGCATTAAAATTCGTTTTTTAATATTTGATATGACACCTCATGATAACAAAATAAATGATCTATGCCACAGAACAAATGACTACAACACCTGCATCGACTACCACACCAGCATCGACTCCAACATCAGCACCGACTACAACATCAGCACCGACTACAACATCAGCACCGACTACAACATCAGCACCGACTACAACCATAGCATCAACTACAACATCAGCATCGACTACAACATCAACACCGACTACAACATCAGCGCCGACTACAACATCAGCACCGACTACAACATCAGCACCGACTACAACACCAGCACCGACTACAACACCAGCACCGACTACAACAGTAGCACCGACTACAACACCTGCATCGACTACAACATCAGCACCGACTACAACATCAGCACCGACTACAACACCTGCATCGACTACAACATCAGCACCGACTACAACATCAGCACCGACTACAACACCTGCATCGACTACAACATCAGCACCGACTACAACATCAGCACCGACTACAACATCAGCACCGACTACAACATCAGCACCGACTACAACATCAGCACCGACTACAACCATAGCATCAACTACAACATCAGCATCGACTACAACATCAGCACCGACTACAACATCAGCACCGACTACAACACCTGCATCGACTACAACATCAGCATCGACTCCAACATCAGCACCGACTACAACATCAGCACCGACTACAACATCAGCACCGACTACAACATCAGCACCGACTACAACATCAGCATCAACTACAACATCAGCACCGACTACAACATCAGCACCGACTACAACATCAGCACCGACTACAACACCAGCATCGACTACAACACCATCACCGACTGCAACATCATCACCGACTACAACACCAGTACCGACTACATCACTAGCACCATCTACAACACCAGCACCGACTACAACATCAGCACCGACTACAACACCAGCACCGACTACAACACCAGCACCGACTACAACAGTAGCACCGACTACAACACCATCACCAACACCCACTGGTATGTGTCATGGTGAACGTCATAGTTAACAACATTCTGAACCAGCCAATACCTGCATTATTATTAACTTGATATCCACAGTCAAAGATGATTGTTTTATATATATATATAAAAACAACAAAAAAAGTAACTCCCCCCTGAGCAAAATGGCGTAACTTTTTAACAAATTGGGTTTGAGCAACATAACTTGGCAGGAATGTTTCTAAAATGATTGGCTAACATTTTGGAGCGGTGTCAAGATTCCCTCTTTTATTTCTGCTGGACATTCACCAGTTTTCGCCATCTCGTTGAGGAGTGTAGTGATTTCTTGCGGTGTTTCGTCTCCTCCGTATTTCAGTTGTTCTTCTCTTATGTTGTCACCGCCTGGGCTTTTGTTGTTTTTCAGCGATTTTATGGCCTTTTCCACTTCTTCTGCTGTAAAAGGTGGTGTTATTTCCCTCGGTGGTATTTTTCTGATTTCTTCTAGGTTTTCGCCTCTGAAGATGTTTTCAAAGTGTTCGCTATAAGTTCAGCCTGTTCTTGGGGTTCGGCTGTTAGTCCCTCTGTTCCTTGTATGAGAAGAGGTTTCTTCTTTTCATCGTTGGCTATTATCTTCACAGCTTTAAACATTCTGTACGAGTCCTCTTTTGATTTTTCGATTTCTTCTATCTGCTCCACCAGTTTCGCGTGCTTTCCTTCTTCGAGGCATTGGTGAATTTTGTTGAGCTTGGCGTTTCTGGCTTTTCTGATTTCTTCTCTTTTTGTTGGATCTTTTTCAATGTTGAGTTGATTGTTGAGAGTTATTTGTTCTTCTTTGTTCTTCTGACAGTTTCTTCACTACTTCATTTTCGCTTTTCCTGGATCCCTTTTTGTAGCCTAGGACCGTTTCAGTTGCTTCTTCGTTTGCTTGTTTCACGTTATTCCATCTGTCTTGTGGGGTTAATTGATCTTTATTCCCTTGTGTTTTCATGATTTTGTTCACTTCGTTTTTGTATTTCTGCCTGGTTTCTCCGTCTCGGAGCTTTCCAAAGTCGATGTTCCTTGGTGCTTTCTTGTCCATGTATATCGTGATCTTCAGGTCCAGGTCTGCAATGACAGGTCTATGGTCTGATGTCATGGTGTTGTTATGAGGGTATGATCTGATGTTTGTTACCTGCTTTTAATTTCTTTTTTCTCACGAGGATGTAGTCGATTTGGTTTCTGTGATGGTTCCTTCTCTCTTCTCCATCTTTTGTGGTGTGTTTTCTGAAAGCGCTTTCCCATGTTGTTCTGTGGAGTAGCTTATGATGGAAAGTGGTGTTTGTTAGGACGAGATCATTGTGGTTCGCAAATTCCAGAAGCCCTTCTCCATTTTCGTTTAAATGTTCTTTCCCATACTGTCCAATATTTTCTGGGTACTGTCTATGCCCGCTACCTGTTTTAGCATTGAAGTCTCCCGCCACCACAAGCACTGATATATTTGATACGGCTGCTACGATGGCGTCTAACTCTTCGTAGTATTTTTCCCTCAGGCTAGGATCTTTTAAGCATTTGGGGTTTGTTGGTGCATAGGTGCTGATTACTGTTAGTTTACGGCCATCTTTTAACAAAGCATCTAGTCTACAAGTTCTTGATGTTAGGGGGTGAAACTCTACCTTCATGTTGTCTCTCACTATGAAGCCTACACCGCCACTACTCTTCCCATCACCAGTGTAATACAAGTTGTATTTCTCACCTGTACGTGTTTTGAGTTGCTCGGTGCCTGTGCCTTGCAAGTGTGTTTCTTGAATAGCTGTAATCGTGATCCTCTTGTTTGAAATGTCGTCTAGCAACTGCTGTTGTTTTGCTTCACTACGCAGAGTCTGTACATTCCATGTCCCAATCCTGATTCTTCCTAAATCCATCTGTTATTCCTTTTGTTCTGTCTTCGTTTGGCTCTTTTCTGGAGGTTGGTTGTGTGGTTTAATCTAGGTTTTTGGCTATCCTCTTTGAAAAGAGTGCGCGGCGCCGCCCATTACGCTCCGATCTGTGTAATGCAGCCCTGTGGATATGTCTATGATGTATTCCTGCTTATGATTTTATATATGTTGATGTAATCGTTATTCATCTCTATTAACAAATCGCTGGTTCATAATTTACCCCTACATTATTGTTGTCTTTTCTTTTACCCTAGACTCTCAAGCACCGACCATAACTGAATGTCCCACGAATATAACTGGATATTCCTATACTGGGTACACAGTCAATATCACATGGACTCCTCCTACTGCCACCGACAACACTGGGATGGTTACTCTAACTTCAGACTATAATCCTGGAGACTGGTTTGCCATCGGGACAACGGTAGTGACCTATAACGCCACGGATGCATCGGGACACACTGCAATGTGTTCGTTCAATGTCACGGTACTAGGAGGTATGTACAAAGTGACGTTTTCGACCAGTACCAGTACTCAAACTAATGTTATCTTTTACCTTGTAGATCACGGCATTCCCGAAGATACACACATACCTCTTTCTTTCATGTCATTAACATTAATGCGCAATCTGTAATGTCAAGTCTTAAAAGCGAGCCGGATGTAAATGTTACACATAATGAAATCAAAAGTAATTAAGATTTTTTAGGGGCCTACATGTAAATTATATTTGATATTGATTAATTGATTTGATTTTTAAAATTCATTTCTTGGTTTTTATTTTCATTTTATTTTAGATCGGTGTGCATATTTGTCTCGGGGGGAGATGGGCTGTGGTACCTGACATGTTTTAATCGTGTTTTCAATCTACAAGAACAATCCCAACACCAAAACTATCAACACGTAACGCGGAAAAATCCTGACTTACAATCAATTGTAACTTACGATAGATTGTATCTTTTTCTGATACAGGGCTATAGTGTATAACTGGTCATGTGTGTACAGTGTGTGCTATCACGGAAAAGCTCCGTTTCTCTTATTTCCTTTGATGTACAACTTATGGCACATAATTCACGCATGACTAAATTAGAACAATTTAAATGGGTAATCCCAAAATTCCCTTTGCACGCAGAAATTGCAAATTTGGCCGAGTTTTTTTGATGAGTTTTTAGGGTAGTAAACGTACTTATTTTGAAAAGGACAAACACCGCATTAAAATTCGTTTTTTAATATTTGATATGACACCTCATGATAACAAAATAAATGATCTATGCCACAGAACAAATGACTACAACACCTGCATCGACTACCACACCAGCATCGACTCCAACATCAGCACCGACTACAACATCAGCACCGACTACAACATCAGCACCGACTACAACATCAGCACCGACTACAACCATAGCATCAACTACAACATCAGCATCGACTACAACATCAACACCGACTACAACATCAGCGCCGACTACAACATCAGCACCGACTACAACATCAGCACGCGTGACTACAACACCAGCACCGACTACAACACCAGCACCGACTACAACAGTAGCACCGACTACAACACCTGCATCGACTACAACATCAGCACCGACTACAACATCAGCACCGACTACAACACCTGCATCGACTACAACATCAGCACCGACTACAACATCAGCACCGACTACAACCCCTGCATCTCGACTACAACATCAGCACCGACTACAACATCAGCACCGACTACAACATCAGCACCGACTACAACATCAGCACCGACTACAACATCAGCACCGACTACAACATAGCATCAACTACAACATCAGCATCGACTACAACATCAGCACCGACTACAACATCAGCAACCGACTTACAACACCTGCATCGACTACAACATCAGCATCGACTCCAACATCAGGCACCGACTACAACATCAGCACCGACTACAACATCAGCACCGACTACACATCAGCACCGACTACAAACATCAGCATCAACTACAACATCAGCACCGACTACAACATCAGCACCGACTACAACATCAGCACCGACTACAACACCAGCATCGACTACATACACCATCACCGACTGCAACATCATCACCGACTACAACACCAGTACCGACTACATCACCTAGCACCATCTACAACACCAGCACCGACTTCAACATCAAGCACCGACCTACAACACCAGCACCGACTACAACACCAGGCACCGACTACAACAGTAGGCACCGACTACGACACAATCACCAACACCCCCACCTGGTATGTGTCATGGTGAACGTCATAGTTAACAAACATTCTGAACCAGCCCAATACCTTGCACTTATTTATTCACTTGATATCCACATTCAAAGATGATTGTTTTATATATATATATAAAAACAACAAAAGAAAAGTAACTCCCCCCTGAGCAAAATGGCGTAACTTTTTAACAAATTGGGTTTGAGCAACATAACTTGGCAGGAATGTTTCTAAAATGATTGGCTAACATTTTGAGCGGTGTCAAGATTCCCTCTTTTATTTCTGCTGGACATTCACCAGTTTTCGCCATCTCGTTGAGGGAGTGTAGTGATTCTTTGGCGTGTTTCGTCTCCTCCGTATTTCAGTTGTTCTCTCTTATGTTGTCACCGCCTGGGCTTTTGTTGTTTTTCAGCGATTTTATGGCCTTTTCCACTTCTTCTGCTGTAAAAGGTGGTGTTATTTCCTCGGTGGTATTTTTCTGATTTCTTCTAGGTTTTCGCCTCTGAGATGTTTTCAAAGTGTTCGCTATAAGTTCAGCCTGTTCTTGGGGTTCGGCTGTTAGTCCCTCTGTTCCTTGTATGAGAAGAGGTTTCTTTCTTTTCATCGTTGGCTATTATCTCACAGCTTTGAACATTCTGTACGAGTCCTCTTTTGATTTTCGATTTCTTCTATCTGCTCCACCAGTTTCGCGTGCTTTCCTTCTCGAGGCATTGGTGAATTTTGTTGAGCTTGGCGTTTTCTGGCTTTTCTGATTTTCTTCTCTTTTTGTTGGATCTTTTTCAATGTTGAGTTGATTGTTGAGAGTTATTTGTTCTTCTTTGTTCTTCTGACAGGTTTCTTCACTACTTCATTTTCGCTTTTCCTGGGATCCCTTTTTGTAGCCTAGGACCGTTTCAGTTGCTTCTTCGTTTGCTTGTTTCACGTTATTCATCTGTCTTGTGGGGTTATTGATCTTTATTCCCTTGTGTTTTACATGGATTTTGTTCACTTCGTTTTTGTATTTCTGCCTTGTTTCTCCGTCTCGGAGCTTTCCAAAGTCGATGTTCCTTGGTGCTTTCTTGTCCATGTATATCGTGATCTTCAGGTCCAGGTCTGCAATGACAGGTCTATGGGTCTGATGTCATGGTGTT
>JBAMJV010002190.1:412500-466855 GCA_037951105.1 Echinarachnius parma | reverse complement strand
GTAGGATAAAATTAGCATAACTGCAACCAATTTCCGTGGGTATTTTCTCTGAAAGTAATTGATTTCAGCCCGTCTCCTCGTGAATTCTATGATTCCCATGCATAGTGCATACACAAAGTTACACAGTAGGGGTCATAATAATACGCTGCTGGCCCAATGTCATGGCCACCAAGTAAATGTAACGTTACAATGAATCCTCTGGGTGCCATGGTCAACTCTAGTCAATGCTAATATAATTTTAATAAACTGTTTTGTTTTCTTTTTGAATGTACACAATAGATACGTGTTGAATGCATTGTACGTAGATACATGGGAGAATTAAGAAACTTAAAGAGGGTTAATGAGGGAACACAAAACGACGGGTGGCTCGTGGTTGAATACACTGGGTGGAATTCACAAAGGAGGTTTGTAGGAGGTTTGTACAAACCATCTATGGAATGTTGTTCGTATATACAACATACAAGTACATTGTAAATCAACATTGTTAACAAGTAAAAAGTTTACATTCTTTCTCCATCAATTTATAAATGGCATTCCATAGATGTGGTAAAACCATGGTTTGTACAAACCTCCTACAAACCTCCTTTGTGAATTCCACCCATAGAGTACAGTTTGTGAAACAATGTCGATTACAATAAACATTCTTGCCATTTCGATTTGCACATGATGCATTATTTTGTTGTGATTGTTAAACAGTGTAATTTGATTTTTTCTCAATAAACTGCAGTAATGATACATTAATTTGTGGTCATTTAACCGTTTGCAGACACATGGATACAAACCCGCATACACACACGCACACACACACACACACACACACACACACACACATGCGCACACGCATATGGTCACACACACACACACACACATACACACATACACTTTTTTTTTTTTTTTAACACACGCACACACATATACACAAACACACATACACATACACATACACACACACACACACACCCACACACACACACACACACACACACACACACACACACACACACACACACACATCAGGACTTTGTTCATATCTAACGACGATAGCACGATGACACATTATACAGAACAATTTAGTCAATGGTAGTAAGCAACGTAACTATACGAACTTTATGTTATATTACGATAAATCCCTAATCAGATGTTTTCTCAGCATACTAGTAAGTCATGAATGAACAATGATATTGTATCAATACCAGGGGGGGGGGGGGGGGGGGGCGGTGTTTCACAAATATACCGGGCTGAACTTAAATTCTAAGTTGAACCTAAAATTATGGTAGGCCATAATTAGGCCAAAATTATGGTAGGCCATTTGTAGGCTTAGAATAAAACATATTCAAAAGCAAAATATTGCAATTATTTGAGACTTCCAACAAAAAATATATCAATAACTGTAAGGCTCCTTGATGATGGCAAATAATACTGAATTGTATCAATATGTACATTATGCCTTTAAAAAGAACTGTTTCAACAATATTACAAAGGAACTAAACGGCTTTCAATTTAAAAGTTGGGTCCAACTTAGAGTTAAGTTCAACTTTGAATATTGGTGACACCCCCCGGTACTCAGTATTACCTTTACTATTCAGTAGTATATAAATTACCTTATTTCTCTTTTCAGATAACTTGATGGTGAACCGGAGATCGGATCCATGTCAGTCATGTGCGTCAATGAAATGCGTCTTAAGCTGTATGAATAGGAGTAGTAAGTATCCGCATTAATACTTTTGAAGTTACAGCGTCGCATATATTCTCAGCAATGGAGGACAGGGGAGTGCCATTTTGGCGCAGCCCCGTGACGACTATGACGACGAGGCGATAACTTTAAAGGGATCTAGTAACATTGGCAACATCACAAAACGTGATTAGAACTCTATAGTGGTTCTCTCATACATTGTTGTTTTCTTATAACCAATAGAGTATGCATTGGAACAGGTTCTGGTTCTGAGAATTTCCCTCTTTCGTTAGAAAGATATTTACGATTGAAGTGTTCCGATTTTCATTTATTAACTTGGGATCCATATCCCCTAATACATTATTTGACAAAAATGATTCGGCAAACATGAATAAATACAATACGGTACAGCGTGCCCCCAATTAAAGTGGTGTATTCACCCATTTACATGGGCGTAGATCTGTCATAGATACCCATTCATCTGGGGGGATGATCTATTCATTCATCCCCTGATGAATAGGTATTACGTAAGTATCTACGCCCGTGCCCATTTAATATGCCCAACGCTAAGCCAACTTCATGGTCTCATAATAGTAGGGTCCTACGCCCACTAGCAATAGTTGCTATTTCAGTAGAGTCCTTTTACCAATTTGGTTGTTTCTTATCAACATTTCTTATAAACGATTGTTATCTTGATATCTTTGCACATATTGGTAATAAAGTTATTCATCCATCCATTCATATATACGTATTCAATGCATGTTACCTAGTTTCCTTTGTCGTATTTTCTTTTTTTATTCCTGTTAATATTAGTCATATTTACTATCATAATGTAGGTTTCCTACTTACAATCCCTTCCTTGATGTTCTAGCTGCTCTACTTCTTTCCAACAGCAGATCATATAGCACACATTTGCTACCATTATATCCTTCAAACTATGTCTTTCTTACGTCTCTGTTTTTGTAAAAATCCTCTTTCAAATGATCATTAATTTACATTCTCACTTATGCTAAGGTCACAAATGCTCCGATTTGGATTTGGGCTACGGCGCGTACGGGCGCCGCGGCGCCCGTACGATGCCACTTGTAGGTGAAATCTTGCGGGAATCGTGCGGCGCCCGCACGGGTGCCGTGGCTATCGTACGGTCGCCGTTGCATTTTTCCTCGCTGTACGATGTCAAAAATTTGTTTAATGCTACAGTCACAAATGGTCCGATTTGGGCTACGGCGCCCGTACGATGCCACTTTTAGGTGAAATATTGCGGCGCCCGCACGGGTGCCGTGGCTATCGTACGGTCGCCGTTGCATTTTTCCTCGCCGTACGATGTCAAAAATTTGTTTAACGCGGAGTTAAAACAAAACATGCATCGTACGATTTTTTACTTGCCGTAAGCCCGTAGACACAGCGTAGAGAGCATCGCACGGGCACCACAAGGGCATCGCACGGGCACAGCACGGACATCGCAGCCTTTTTTTAAAATATCGTACGATTTTGAGACTGAATATTTGGCCACTCAAATCGTACGGGTACCGTGCAGTCACCGTAAGAGCACCGTAAGGCACCCGTACGGGCACTAAGTTTGTGCGATTTATGTTTTATTTTAAGACAAATGTCATCGTACGGGCCCCAGAAAATATGTGACTGCTACTCTAAAATACCACAGACATCGTACGATGTCACAATTTCCCAAAATCATAGAAAATCCGCCGTAGGGAGAAAAATCGTACGGCGCCCGGATCATTTGTGACCTAGGCATAAGTTTGCATTTTCCAGACATTAATTTTGTTGTCGTTGTAAACTCTTTCATATTATCATACCTTATTGATCAGTCATCATGTTCATGTCATCATATTCATTGATTTTAAATTTATATCGAGCTTATTTATCAATGGCATTGGAATATTTACCTTAAAAACGATTGTACAATTTATCGTTTCAAAGTTGAGTTTTTGTTTAAAGTAGAATTTCTTTGTTTTTAAATTTAGATTCAGCTCATATTTCTATATTTCATACATAATCCATAACACGAATATTACAAATAGGTGTTTCAAAACATTGTTATTAACGAGTTATCATCAATAAAAAAGTGGTAATTTGTAAGCCAGTATTGTGGCTTCAAAAGTCCCGCCGAAACCAGCTGAATACTATGACGTCATTCATTGAGTAAGTCATCCTTAACAGACGATGTCCGATATATAACAAACACATTTGATAGTGCCTTTTTAACATGACTCTGTTCAATCATCCTTGTTTATTGAGGAGAATATTTGTCATTATTTGCTCCTCTGCCTCACTCTTAAAAGCACTTTGTTGTTCTTTGACACACAATTTTCCCGTAAAGCATGCTAAAAAACGTTATTTTAATCTATCACATCGCCCATAAGTGTCACACACAGAACTGCACATTCAGCGACACCCGCATCAAAATACAGCTGTTGAACAATGGGCCAATAGATCGTGCCCAGACTTTGGCGGGTCTTTCAAGCAGATAAAGTAGGACGGTGTGTGACTTACTTCTTTGAATTTGTCTTTATTTCCGTAAATGTCTCCGAGTGAATGATTATTGTGTATAAGTCGAGGTGAACCTTATTTACAAAATGCAATTAAATAAATGCGCTTTCGTGACATGAATACACGTTTAGCAGACAAAATAAGTGCACTCATGGTTGTGTAGATTCGCAATGAGACATCGTCTGCTAATGTTAGACTTACTCAATGAGTGACGTCATCAAAACATTGGCGTTTTTAGCGCAAAGAGCGCTTGTTTTCGATTTTTGTGATGGGGTTTTGTTTTGTTGTTCTAATAAGATATCGTGTTGGTATGGGAAACAAAAAAGTATTAATTTTAATTTGTTAATCCCTAGCCCTCTAGTGATGCATTATTCTCATATTTTGTGATTTTCAATGAAATTCTACTTTAACGCAGCATACAATGGTGATGAAATCATCAATATTATGGAGATTTCATGTTCTCGATGTAAAATTTCTTGAATATTTGCACGTCTTCGTTTGAATAACTTTTAGCCAAGGCTTCAATGGACCCACTATAATGTTTAGTCTAACTTCAAATTTGAGTCCAACTTATAATCTTTTTGAAATGTCCCTCAGGGTAAACATTCTTTATCTCTTATTATGTATTCCTCGTGAGCTGTTTCTTACATTCATCTAACTACCTTCTCGCATTTCACTGTTTAGTACTATTCAATTGTTGGACACTTCTATCTCTCATGCAGGATACATTTAATATTCTCTAGCTTCGCCCATAATCAAGCATTTTGAAGCGTGTGTAGGCTTATCTTGTCACTTACTTGGATATTTTAGCCATAAACACGATTCAAAATACAAATTGTGGCTTAACCGGAGAAGATCATCGCACCCTATGTTTTCCTACATTCTTTCCTCTTTTCATAATGCCCGTTTCACCATTTTCACCCATTCCTTTAATATGCAGATCAGGGTAAATCTTTCTTATTACTGTAGAAAATTAGAATTTCGTGTCGTATAGTTTCCTTTAAACAAACTTTTTTCCTCCCTATTGCTTTCTTTTCTTTCAATATTTCTTTCAATCTTATTTCGTCAACTGTTATATACACCAAGATAATATTTCGCCTTCCAAATGCCTTAATTTGTATGCATATTCTCTCTGATTTTCCTAATTTTATGAATACGGTATGATTATTGTTGATGCTTTTGATGCCATCCCCGGTTTCTATTTTTAAATTGAAAATATAACGTATGGTTTGCTTTATTATTTATAATGAACATGATAAATGCTATCTTTAAAGATTATTATGAATAATTTGGCTAACAATGCATTTGTTTAGATGTGTAGCATTCAGCGCATTATGAATTGATATGCTTTTTAATAAACTAACGATGTTATGCATCGATTATTATCAATCGGCATTTGGTTGAATATTATACGCACGCACCAGCTTTACAGGGTGGCCCAAAAAAACCCGGAACGGATCACTTCCCAAAATATAGTAACAAAATGATTATGTCCATCGGATAGGGTATCTTTTCCAATGAAAACGATACCAAGAACAGTAATTTTGGCCGAGTGGTTTTTGTTTTAGGGCGCTCTGAGTGACGCCATGTCAGGCCCCCATTTTTGTCAATTTTGTACCAAGTCAGTGCCTGATAAATCGCAATTACTGCCCGTCATAGCATTGAACAACGAGCAATTGTTAGTGTGCATTCAGCTGTGTGCGGAGAGAATGGGCATGGTTGTTTGATGATATGACGGGCAGTCAGCAGGTAAGTGCGATTTATCAGGCACTGACTTGGTAAAAATTGACAAAAATGGGAACCTGACATGGTGTCACTCAGAGCGCCCTAAAACTAAAACTACACGACCAAAATTACTGTTGTTGGTATCGTTTTTCATTGGAAAAGATACCCTATCCGATGGACATAATCATTTTGTTACTATATTTTGGGAAGTGCCCCATTCCGTTTTTGGGGGCCCACCCTGTATAAGCCTTACATCTAATACACTTCGCACATCCAAATTATGTATTTGTCAAATCGTTCCCTTGATTTATTATAAAAATTACATTACCAATTTTAACTGTGAAGACAAATAAACTCGCACAACGGTTTATTAAAAAAGAAGATACACCCCCGTATTATGGTATTTAAATTCACTGCGTCGTCAGTTCATTGCGAGCACTTTTGACGATCTCACAAGTGCGACTGTGACTAAAGAGCGGCTTTAAGGGATCTAGTAACTTTGCTGGCATGTGCAGAAAGGTTGCTGAATGGTTGGTAAAATGTGTAGTTTTGTGATTCGATATGCCCTCTGAGTATTGTGTGATAGAACCACTAGATGTCTAATTAATTTTTTGTGAATTTGGACAATGTATAAGATCCGACCACAGACTGAACACTACATTTAAAAAACGAACAATGTAACGCTGATATAAACATTGTCCAAATCTTACACAAATTAATGAGAAATATATAGTGGTTCGCTCATACCGCTAGTATCCGTATTACCAATAGAAGCACGGAACAGGTTTTGGTTTCTCAAATTTCCCTCTCGTCAAAACGATATAACCGATTGAAGTGTTGGGATTTTTAACTATCCACTGGATATTCATAACCTTGTACAAAGTCAGTACAATTAGTTAGGGAATAGGACATATCAAATCACAAGAAACTACACATTTTACCAACCATTCAGCACTCTCTGCACATGCTAACAAAGTTACTAGAGATCCCTTTAATTATGCCCGCGCCATAACGTGTTTACGCACTAATCAGCCTTGTTACGACGACATACATATAGCGCTTACCCGTGATTTCTTTTTGCTAATTTTTTCTATATATTTTAATGACGGAATTCCTTTAAGAGACACGAAAAGGAGCGTTTCATATAGAAAACAATAATACAAAATCATTATTCGAAAATTGTCAAACTTCTAAAAGTAGAATTTTTATTTTGTCATTGTTAAATGTTCTTGTTTATAATGCTTTTAATTAACGGAAGTGTTATTAATGTGATCTTATCATTAGCTTGTACAGTGTGATTAAAAAATTAATTTCAAACTTATATAATGCTTTAAAGGACATTCCATATAATGAAGAATTGTTTTCCGTAAACACCAATTGAGCGCAAACTGAATTATGATTACAGAAACAAACGTTCTGCTTCAACAGCTGCATGCTTCATTTTGTGTTACTTTTACCTTTTCACGAACCATCATAATATTATTATCATGCTCGTCCGTATAGATAATGTATTTTAATTTATGTATTTTTCAAGTTCTATCATGTTATTCATTTCCTTTTATCACGAACAATTTAATATTACAATTGACATAATTGTTAGGCGTTGACGCGTTGTATATCAATATATGTATGTAATGAAATTGTACTGATAACAGACGTATATCAAACGATCATAGAGAAATAATGCCAATTATAGAAGTTTGTGTGAATTGCTTTTATCACTAGCAGATATGAAATATCCGAACCACTTTTACATGAAACTACAAAAATAAATAACTGAATAGTTTGACGGACTTTTAAAGAAATTCGAATTTGCAAAAGGTAATGTATCATTCATGTTCATGAGAATTTCAACTAATGTGTTTGTCTTTATTTTCCCTTTTATTATAACAGCCGGAAAAGAACGCCGGATCCTCAATTATTCTACACAGAGGTACGGAAGAGAACACAAACGGTAAGAATCTCGTAATAAACCCTACCATTATTATTCCTTTTTATTACTTTTTGTTATGTTTAAGTAGTTATACTAATTCATAATTTAATTACTTGTCAATATGAAGCCTTTTAATGGTACACCATATCAGTTTAAGTGTGTCGATTTGTACAGAACCAAAACATCAGACTATTATAAAATAGACATTAGCAATTTGCATCCTGATATTACTACGATTACGTCATGTAATCATCAAACACTATCAAAACTATATAACCTGCGCGCATTAAGTGCATGGAGCTTATGGTAAGGTGCTTTCAGTAATAATGCGACGGGCTGTATAAAGCAAACTAGACGCAATGCACTCAGGGAGTGCATACCTCAGCCAACACTCGAATTTTGATGTTTGCGTGACCTCGACCTTGCCCTTTGACTTTTGACCGTGAAAATGTTATGGGTTCTATTCTAAGTGAACACGAAGCTTCTACGAAAATTTGGTTGAGATATCTGTGAAATTGTGCGCAGGAAACTGGTGACGAACAAACAAACAAACAAACGGGACCGAAAACATAACCTCCTCCAACTTCGTTGACGGAGGTAAAAAAAAACATTTGTAGCAGGAACAGAAGGCCATCGAGTCAAATTTACCGAACACTTACAGATTGACAAGGTGCGGTTCCATGAATGTGAACCCATCCAAAATGCTAATACCTGACGTGACAGGATTATGCATGTGTAGAGGTGTATAGTGTGAGCTTGCTGATTTGGGGGTGTACGCTACCTAAAGAGAGGGACAGACTCTGGGTTTAGCAGTATTTTACCCCTTTGGGTTTTTTCCATTGATGATTGCATTTTTTATTTTATTTATTTATTTATTCATTTATTTATCCATTTAGTTTTCATTTGTATTTATCTATTTAATTTTTTTTATTTTAGTCATATTATATTTCTGGTCAGTTTCTCTATATGTTTGAATTATTTATTTATTATTTTTTTTTTTTTGGAGGGGCAAATGTCCTCAATCTGTGCACCAATGTAGCTACGTCATTGAACCTTTGTGACGTAGCTATAAAGTAAAGTGTTCGGAGAGAATGTCCCTCGCCTCCTCGCCAGTGATGAATACTAACATCAATGGGGGAAGGAGCAAAAGCTAATTTGTTTACACCCCCCCCCCCCCCCACACACCCATAAACCTATCCATACCCGTAGCCAAGATTTTGGGTGTGTATGTAATTTACAAAAGTGCCCCGAGACCGATCGTGGGCCAAAACCGAAGTCAGACGTAGTAGACCACTGGTTTAGTTGTGTAAGCGGGAGAGAGTTGGGGGGGGGGGGGGGGGGGGGGGTGTAAGCGATGGCCGAGACCAATGAAAAGCGGACCTTTATGCTTTCTTCTTTTTTTTGTTTTTGTTTGGGGGGGGGGGGGGTGCGTACACATCCAAGGCACCCCCTCTGTCTACGTGCCTGCCGCCTGCCCTAGTTGTTCTCGTCTGGTATTGACAATGACTATACATTTGTATTTATTCTCTCCTTTCTACAGGAAGGTGTCTGCTTACTCGAATCACTCCTCGCCGAACTACCAGAGCAAGGGCAGATTGAAGTCATGGACGTAAGAAACCCTTTTTAATGTTACTGTGTTGTCGTAAAAAAAAGGGGGGGGGGGTCGATTTTAAATAAGCTCACATGGGGGAGGGGGGGGGGGCATTTCGATACGCACGCAGCCCCCAGTCTGTGCCGTGCTCTGTACGCACGCCACCGCGAAACGCTCGCTATTTTGCTTACATAAATTGTAATCATATAGAGTAATGCTGCGTGGTTGTCGCTCTTATGCATGCTTCCGCTTTCGGAAGACATGGCGTTCCACTGTACCCACCCCATCCCATTGCAAAACGCCCTCCAGAGATGACGACACAGTCACCTTAATGTGTTAACCCTCTGAGTGGCATAGTCGACTCTAGTCATACTACTCATAATATAATCATGTATATTTGTGTCGCCATCCGCCCCTTATACCTTATTAAGAATGATCGATACGTTAAAGGTACACTTGAGTATTGGTACTTCCCGAAATGCCCATTGACACTTAATTGGTTGGTTTTAATTCCATTTGAAGGTTCATTGAATAAAACATGTGAAATGAGAATCATTCCCTTTCGAATGCTCATGTTGTAAAATTTGATTTTAAAATATTTTGTTTTATATATCGTCTGGCCAGGCGATATATTGACTCTTAAACAAGTACAGACAATGCTTATACACTTCTTTCAACAAATTTCAAAAGAGGTTTTTAAAAAGTTGTTGATGAAATCTCTATTTAATCATTTTTTAAACAAAACATCACACGCACAATTTTGTATGAAAAATGGTTGAAACCAGAATGAGTTTTTAGAGAGCGCCCTCTTGAGTTGTAACGGCTCTTTTAAAAAAAAGATAACCGAGTTTTTACTTAGTTGTTTGTAATTGTGTATACCTTTCGAGCATGATGGAGTTATAACTATTAGTTTGTACTGTCATGGTGCAGGTTTTGGTTACTAAAGTTCAGTTTGACCAAAACTCAACTCTCCATTTTAGGTCAACGAATTATTGCAGAGGTTAAGGAAATAATTAAATTCTTCTGTATTTCTGAAATACATAGTTGCATTAAAGCAAATTACAAGAACGAGAAAACATGGAAACGGTGTTTATTGTGGTGGGCGGGCATTATGAAATATAAAGGGGAATTATGAAATATATAATTTCTCCAATGTTATTCCATAATGATATTAAATGAAATCTTCTCTTTTTGTATTTCCAGGCTCTTTCAAGATGGATAAAGTACGACTGACGGTGACTAGACTGAAGCCCTATACTATATCGCTGTTTTCCGTGACCCCTGTACTCTCCAGAACCCGATGAGTTCATGCTTCTCTTCGTATATCATATCAACACTCCAAAACTGAACAAAAACAAACTTTGAGATTCTTGTCATAGCTTTAGATTCGACTATTGATACACATTTTACCTGATGCAGCATGACCCTAAAGAGCGGCTCCGTGTAAAAAAAAAAAAAAATGTCAGTGGAACAAAATAATGTCAGAGGAAAAAACGTCAGTGTTAAACAAAATCAGAAGGACAAATTTCAGTGGAAAAAAATCAGAGGAAAACATGTCAGCGGTAAAAATATCAAGAGGAAAACAAATTCAGAAGGAAAAAATGTCACTGGAAAAAAAATGTCAAAGGTAGAAATTATAGTGGAAGTGATATTTCCCCCCCCCCCCACCCCCCCCCAGCTATTTGACATTTTTTACCGCTGACATTATTACCCAACACCTGAAGAGCTGAGGTGAATGCATGACATGGGACAACGAGGTTCCATAATTTTAACAGAAATTTGAGTACAGTATTTGGGTAATTTCTGAAGAAAAAGAATGTGAGCGAGTTTTTGTTCCAAGAACCTTTGGTAGTCTTATTTATCCAGGTTAGCCTCTTCAATGCTCCTTTGCTCTGTTCCGCCAGAGAGACCTGCAACCTTGCAGTATGTATTATGTCCCGAGTCACACATACCCGTAAAGCCTTCCCGTAAGAGCCACGTATTGCAATGTTTGTGGAATACTGTACAAGGAAACGGGGCTATTCAGTGGCATTATCGTGGCTATTTCGTGGCAATTTATGGCGATACGTGATACTACGTGGCAGCTACTGGGGTTTCGTGCCACTGACGGGGAGGCAGAGCTGAAATTTCAAAGTGCTCAACATTCTGCCACGACATGACTTTTTGTTATCGTGGCTCTGACTTCCCGTGGCACGAACACCAATTAATGCGACGTATTGTCACGTACCGCCACGAAATAGCCACGAGATTGTTACTGAATAGCCCCGTTTCCTTGAATTCCTTGCCTCGATATTACCACCGAGTAGCCCCGTTTTGCTGCATTCCACAAACATGACAATACGTGGCTCTTACGGCAAGGCTTTTAGGGTAATAGGTGACTGGAACATTAGTAATGCACGTGATTCGCCTCCAGTTTCCTAGTTGCGACTTTGTACCGTTGTCCAGGGCCCGGTTGCAGAAACAGACGCGATCGATTGTGAAGTTGCAATTAATTGCAAGTCAGATCGTGTGACTAAATGCGCATATCTGATTAGCTCATAATGTGCAAATTAACCGACTAACAATTAATTGCAACTTACAATCGATTGCGTCTCTTTCTGCAACGGGGCCCAGGTCTGTCAAAGTACATTTTTTGTATGTATCACGGTCCATGTAAGCATAATAATACTTGTGTTTGTGCATTTTGTCTTAATGCTGGTTCATCGCGAGATTTTTTCTTCTGATCTATTACGAATGTTGTGCTAGTTACAATATTGCTGTACCTAATTCAAATATAATTATAGTGATGTTTCACAGGGTACTGCTTTCAATGTGCCGTATATAGCAGCTAATGCTCCACAATAGCTGTTCAGGGCCCCGTTGCAGAAAGGCTTACAATCGATTGTAAAGTTGACTCGAATTGTTTAAATGTTTGGCCCCATATCCAGGTGTAATATAATTAAGGTAATAAGATAATTAAGGACAAATGAGATATGAAAGCTCAAACTTGAATTGCGGAAGGGTATCACTAAAACACCTTTTCTTCGGGAGTATCATTATTCGTTGACTTGTTCGTATTGTTTACAAATACTTTTTAGCAGCCCCGAGCATATCTTTATTTTATATACAAAAAACAAAAACAAACGTTTATAATTTGCAATTATTACGTCACAATCAGAGATAAATGTGAAAGTTATTCACATTATTAAACAGTCATCATGCCTTTCTTATATATATTTTGACCGATATTGCCCAGCTTTTCTCTAATAGTTCGTCCAAATAATTTAAACAACATACTTGAAGGGTAGAATTCCACTCTAACGGGTGTTACTGCTCAATAGTGGCCCAGCTACGGGGGGGGGGGGGGGGGCACCACAGGGTGTCTGGGGCACATGCCGCCCCCAATACTTTGACAAAAATATACAAAACATAAGGGGGACATTTTTTTAAAGAAAAAAAATACATAAGGTGCGCCCCCAATAATTTGCATTGTATTGATATAAGTATGTATATCATCATAAATAGATTATTTCAAAGAATATACGTTTATTTATTACGCAATGATTCTCTTATAATAAAGGAACATTTATAGATTATTGTCTAATAAGTATCAACTCTTGTATACCAAGTAATGTGGGAATGTGAAATAGAATCTGATTGCGTTCATTTGCATAACCTGTTTTTAATTGCCTGAAATTCGATTGACATGCATACTTATCACTAACCATTGATATTGGCTATTGTTATAAAATAGAAATGCTTTTAGTCCGCATTTTATTTTCATTTACTTGTACATTTATTATCTTGTATATTTTGATGGTTGGAAATAAATATTAAATGAATTTTGAAATTGATTATGATGGTTTATTGAATAACGAACAATAATATATATCTCTTGTATGTATGTTGATTACATGATGTGGAATATATGTACTTGCATGATAAACATAAACTTTCGTGCTTGGTTCTGTGTATGAGTGAGTGTGTATATCTAATTATGAATGATAGACTGAATGCGTGTGCTTGCGTATGTTTGTCTTGTACAAAACAACTGGTCGCTAAAATGGTAGGGGTATAAATGGAAACGTCCAATATTTTGTTCAAAAACCTCCCCCGGAGAAATGTATACTTCGGATATAAATAAATATCTATATAATAGATATATTATATAGATATAAAGATATAGGCAAACAAAACGTTACAAAAACACCGTAAGATATACATATACAGTATATAGATATAGAGATAATTATATATATATATATATATATATATATATAAAGATAAATAAACCATGGGTCAGCGTTCGGTCCACTTGGCTACATGATTTGCTCGATTCCAGTTCTTCTCCTCGATTTGACCACAATTCTGTTTGGACACTGTCAAACACATTATATGAGCCGTCATGACTCCCGCACACACCCACCCACCCCAGTAACTTGGCCTCACACACAATCCAAATCGCCCGAGCCCTGATGAAGTCCTTTACGGACGAAATATTGGCACAATAAAGTGAAGACAAAAGCTAACTACGCCTCACCAGCAGCCCTTCTTTCTACTATATAAAGATAAATATATACATAAGAAAATACACGAATAAATACAGAAATAAACAGAGGCAAGATTCGGAATGGAGAGAGGATGGAGAAGAGGGGGGGGGGGGGGGGGGGGGGGGGGGATGGGACTAGATACCGTATATTAAATTGAGAAGAAAGGAAGATATATATACTGAAATGAGTAGAAAGTGAGAGAAAAAGAACAAGGGAGGGAGAGCTGAGAAGGGAATGTTTTACTGGGAGAAGGGGAAAGAAGTTGGAAGCGAGGTAGAAAGGAGACAATTTCATGGCGTTGTAGAAAAAGAGAATGCACGAGGAAAACGAGTAATGCCTTTAGATCAGCTAAAACGTGGACAAAACTTTCCTGAGCTCTATCTGGCAGAAGATGGCAGTCTTCAATTTTGACAAATACCCGACATCAATTACTTTAACATTCCAATTGCGCGTTTGTACAATCCATACCATTACTTAATTTTAAATGTACTTGTATTGAAACTTACTAAGTAAGTTATAACATGCAGCTTTAATCAAACCGCGCATAAACCTTTCTTTAGAGTTGGATTCGGTTAGAAAATATTCTAAGCCGAATGATTGTGTAAAAGTAATAAATCAAAAGGTCAAAAGACACTCATAAATTAGGGAAAGATGTGAGAAAGTGCACAAAGAATGAGACTAATGTATACTATGAAGGAGGGGTGGGGGGGGGGGAGGGGGGGGGGGGGGCGGGGGAGGGGTGGAGGGGGAGTGAGCAATGCAACGTCAATTAATCCTTAACAAATAATAACAACTCGATGATCGGTCGGGAGATATCTTTTTTTACTGAGGCTTTTGAGGGTTTTCTATTTAAACACTCCCTTAACAGGAACTGGTTGGGGGGGGGGGGGGGGGGGGGGGGGTAGACAGAGCAAGAATGATACATGCTTATTATCTCTTTCATAGTCCTGCCAAGAGATGGCGATCTGAAATGTCGGGTACTTCACACCAAAACTACAGGTCATCATGGATATGTTCTAGAAAAAGAAACGATTCATGTCATTATTATTACATTTGTAGCACCACACTTTCGAATTACGATTACAGAGTGTGGAGACTGCCTCCACCCTCGGATGTTTCAGGCTTATGCATAATTAAGTGAACAGATAAGCTTGAAACACGTTATCAAACAATGATTCTTGACTCAAGTGAACGTTTTTTTTGTATTTAAACGCTCCTCTAAAGGAATAAAAACAAATCACGAATATAAAGTAGAACATTGTAGAAAAGAGGGGGAGACAGAGAAAACGAATCTCTACACCAGTCATGCCAATAGATGGCGTTCTTCACTTTAAACTAAAAAAACTAACATCAACCATCGATATACTGTATATATATTATATATATTTTTATACCGATGACATCAACTTGTAATTTCATTTCAAAGACCAGTTCTATACCAAAGCTACAGATTTTGGAATTATTCTAGGAAAAAGAAACGACTGTCCGCAACATCATTAGAATGTGACTCGTACTATTACTAATCACGTTGCTCATTTAACTACATGTAGTTTGCTTTCTGCGCCGATCGTCATGAAGCCTGCCTTGATGTATAGGACTGGTGCCCAAACGACACGAACAAATGTTTGCAGATACGGCGCGTGCATGCCTACCTTAAACCTTAAACACCATAGGCCTACTTGAAATCACCCATTGGGTGATTTCAAGTATGGTGTTTAAGGCCGGTGTTAGTGTTTATCAATGGCGTACCCAGGATTTTTTTTAAGGGGGGGGGGGGTTATTTTGTAAAAAATTCCAAGCCGAGACAAAGTACCTTCAAAATTTTCGAGACCGAGACCAAGTACCTTCAAAGTTGAAAACCTCTCTCAGTGGGGGGGGGGGGGGGGGGGGGGGGGGGGGTATCCGTAAAAATAAATCAAAGCCGAGACCAAGTACTTTACAAATTTCGAGCCTGAGACCGGAGATCTTCAACAAAATTGGGGGCCGAGACCAGGGTTTAGCCGGTCGAGACCAGGTTTTAGTCGGTCGAGACCAGGTTTTAGACGGTCGAGACCGCTTAAAAGTAGTCTCGAGACCGGCTAAAATTTTAAAAGGGGGGGGGGGGGTTCAAACTCCCCAAAACAGCCATTTTTGGGTCAAGGGGGGGGGTTTAAACCCCCCAACCCCCCCCCCCCCCCCCCTGGGTACGCCTATGGTGTTTATTACACACAAACGCCAGTTTTATAAACACTAACACCAGCCCTAAACACCATACTTGAAATCACCCATTGTATACCCAGTGGGCCGCAGCTACTCAGCACGACGGAGAGGGGCGAAGCCCTGCAGCGGTATGCATGAAAGTTTGAACTGATATTTCTGCATTTAACGATACTAAGATTCCGAATTTACCACACAAACCCTTTAAACAAAATATGATTTCAACAATATTCATCTTTATTATTGGAAAATCAGTTCAAAGCCCACCTGCAACTTTTGACGATTCGCCATATCAGGAGGTTATTTTAACTCTTACATAAGAAAGAGGCAGGGGCCTATGGGTTGCATTATCCCCCAAAAAAACCCACATGTTCACACACACACATACAAAACACACTCACACAAATATACATACACAAACAAACTACACGCACACAAATATAAACACACAAACAAAATATACACACATAAATAATTTGCACACACACACACACACGCACACACGCACACACACACACACGCACACACGCACACACGCACACATGCACACACACACACACACACACACACACACACACACACACACACACACGCACGCACACACGCACACACACACACACATACACACACACACACACACACACACACACACACACACACACACACACACACACACACACACATACACACACTCTCTCTGGTTGTCAAAACGTTAGTATTTTGAAGAATTCGCACCTCATATTCGGGCAACACTAATTTTCCTGTAAAATCATGTAATTTCCGGACCAAATGTATCTCATGTTCGGACTATAGATGTTTTGCGGACATAATCGTCTCATATTTTACAATCGGGCAGGTTGGTGGTGCAGATTCCCCTGATTTGTGTGCTTACTTGCTTAACTATCAGTATAAAATAAACATATACGGTAATGCACATATCATGCATACAGAACTGACGCAGAATGAGCAAATTATACTTATATCATATATCAACGACAATAATTGTTATTTATACACTCTTTTTGTAACACATCAAAATCAAAAACATTTTACACAGTAATAGCTTCTTTATTGTGAACACTTTAGAAGATATTAATACAACGATACTAAGAGACTTTTGTTGTCTGTCAACATTGATACTGGCTGGAGACACTAATTATGATACGAACAAGTCAATAAGGACGCTGTAATCGTTTCGCCTTCTACATAATAGTACTCATTCGTTATTCATCAACACTATAATGATAAAAATAACATATTTGTTAAACCAATTCAGTCTCGACACGTACTTGTTTATCTTTGGTATAGGTTCATCATGGCAATGTGATTTGTTACGATGGAGGGTTAAATTGGATAACATCAAAGTGGTTGCTGCATGCAGTAATTGAGTGGATACTCCTATAGCCTGGGGACTAATTAGTTAATGGATTGCTGGGTTAAAACTTAATTACATCCCAATCACGCCTCACGTGGAAAGAGCACAGGTCTTTGTCTCTGTCATTAACAAAACGCGCGGTTAGATTCCAAGAAGTAGATCTTCACGGATGTTCACAACAACATTGATTACACTTACGATTAAAAATTGGGTCTATGTACAACGCTAATAAAACAGAACTCGAATTTTAAAAGTACATAGTGTAAATGTGTCAGTCTGTATATCATGCAACCTATACTTGTAAACGATTCGTGGTAATTCCAGCCTGCACATACGTAGGCATAATGAGTGAGCCGGTGTGGCAGTGGCATGGATAAGTGTCCATGTGTCCAGGGCAAATTTAATCAAGGGATATCTGTCAAAATCACACCGTAAATGTGTGTTGTGTGTGTGTGTCACGCGTAAAGTAGTGTTTCGTGGCATATTAGTTCAATTGTTATTTATTCAAGTTAATTTGTATTGAATTAACACAAAAAACCGTTTACGTTGTATGAGTGACGTCATGTATTAGTGAATGTGTTCTATGGTGGAATTACTGTTCGTTTGATTGTCCGTATTATGTATGTGTTTATGTCTGTATGTTTGTGTTTGAGTGTGTATGTTTGACTCCGTGTGTATGAGGGCTCGAAAACGAACAAAAACTAGGATTTTAAACTGACCAAATGACGCCACTGCCAATTTTCCCTGGCTGGACACTTAGGCCTATCCCTGTGACACCGGAAAGAGGAGTTTGGCGTTTGGTACGCAACCGACCCTTCCCCATCCTAAACATTTGTCTTAGCTTAGTTGTAAGTAACATGATATTATTTCTTAACTTCAATAATACTATAAGTATACGTTTTTTTTCCTTCAAAATGTCTTTATATCTTCATACATTAATTTTTATGTATCACTCCTATACAGTTACATATCCAACCATTTCACCTACCCAGTTAATGCAAAACCGCACAATAATGTGATGCCGCATGGATTCCTCTCACCAAATAACACTTTGGGTAGTTCTGGCGCGTAATTACTATATGGCGGGTAATTATGATTAAAATAACAAATATTATGAAACATGTGAACGATGATTGAATAAGAATACAAGTAAAATAAGATTATGATGAAGGCGATGATAAAAGTAAGATGGGATATCAAATGAACATTAAAAAGATCATAAAAATAACAATTAACGAACCAAGCAATCAAAAGACAGATCAATACAATTAGTTTGATTGACATTCAACTAAATTTAGATACTTCTAAAACAAATGAGCGATTTTTCTACTTTGATACTCCGCTAATTAAACGCATAAAACACCATAAACGCCATAAACACCATAAACGCATGTATGAATTAATATATATCGATTTATCAATCAATTACCTTACAAAGACGTGGGAGTGTTTTTTATAACCTTTAAACAAAAATTAATTCATGCTAATAGATTTGTATCAATAAAAATGAATTACGCACTCTATATACTAATTTGTTCATGTACATATTAAAATACGACAATCTTGCGATTAGTGAAGCTCAATTGGTTCCATAAATTTCGTTTTAGTAATGAAATAATGAAACAAATATGAAAACTGTCAGTGATATCACTTAGCAGATGAGATAATATGATTAATATAACTGACCCTTTTCGATCTAATTGCATTAATTTACTTTGCATTTTCTTTGCACCTATAATGATAATGCTCGTCTATATAGAATAATATGATATATATTATAACACAACAAAGTATAAGCACCAACTTTGAAATTGGCTGGCATCTCGACGCCCCCGCCCTCTCTTTGCAACACGTATACAATGACCCGTGACCTTTGCTACATCACATAATTTATCATGTAGATGGACGAACATATTACCTGAAGTCAGGGGCGTCGATCTGTCCGGAAAACACAATACATTGGTGAGGCGAGCTATTGTTCACAAACGATGCTCGCCCCCCAATGCATTGTGTTTTCCGAACAGATCGACGCCCCCGCCTGAAGTCGTTACAGGGCGGGCTGGGGCTGCAGCAGCACCGATAGTTTAAACAAAAAAGCAACACAAAAATAAAACCCGCGGCTATATTCTGCAAAACATAAATCGCTTCTGGTCTTAATCAATTATATTTGAACAAAGTAAACTCATTCTCAAGCAGCTTGAATTCGTATGTCTGTTTGTTTGTCTGATTGTTTGTCTGTTTGTTTGTCTGTTTGTTTCTTTCTTTGTTGGTTGGTTGGTTGTTTGTTTGTTTTTGTTAAGGTTGTTTGGGGTTTTACTCGTTAAGTCGAAGAGGGAGATGACATTGTGGAAAGCGACCTGAGCAGCCCCCGGCAATATTGTGCCCTGCTATTAAAGGGAGGCCTGTAAAGTGTCTAACTCCACGAAAATTACTTGGAGCTTCCTCGTTTCTCTTCTACCGTGTTGTTTAGCTTATGGTAAGAGAAGTATAAAATAGGGTTGGATTTGTTTCCAAATGTCCCTTTAGTATAAAGATAATTATCATTGATAATCATTCAGCTCAAGAGCGTTAATGAACGGTCATAAACCTCATAGACGTCATACAGTAATTCGTTGTAAAAGCTGACGCAAATTTTCGCTTTTTTAACCAGGAAAGCAGTGTTCTTTTTTAATGAAACTTTCACACATCATTCGGACATATCTTGCAATGATTTTGGTATAGAATTGAAGTCTCAAATATAATTTTGGGCAATTTCTGACACTTTACAGGTGCACCTTTAACCAAAATTTCGAGGTTGTGTTGTTCATGCAGTCATTATTCCGTTGAGAGGTGAAACCATACATCATCCCTCGGCAAAACTTCAAGTAATAACTCTGTTTTGAATAAAAATTATATTAGGATCATGCTCGTCTTTCTTGTTCGAGAGATATTATATTGCTTATTGTATAAACATGATAAAGAGCTTTCATTATTTTATCCATTTTTGATCATACAGATTATTAATAATCTAAATTTAAAGCACCTACTTAATTAAAAAAGTTAAGTGATTAATCAACTCTCATTAATAATAGCTCTTTGATTAATGCGATTTTCAACGATTTTGTAGCATTGATGTATGATAATTATAATATATGTAAAGTTCTTTCTCGGAGTCGCAAACAAAAACAGATTTATTGGTTTAAGATATTAAAACAAAACTTCGTGATATGATTGATGTATGATATATATATTTTAATAAGATGCTGACTTTACATTGCGAGACAAACGAATATCATTAGCGATATTATTAACGGTACTATTTCCGCAATGAATAACATATTTAGTAATATGAATGACGTTGCAGAAATCTGATCGATCAGTTTTTGTTGGTCTCTGAAGAAGATTCTGCTAGGATCGACAATTTAGGCCCCATATTGGCCCTCATTTTTTATTACGCAGGCGATATTTCAGTAGATAAGCAGTTATCAGTAGTGTTTTGCGTCATCACATTTGTATTAATTGTTATTGAATTGACGATATGCAGCCGAAAGAAGTAAAGTAAAACGCATTTTATTTGTCACTTCTTTTCCTTTGCTTTGATTGCAGAATTACGCTCATCAATCACCGTCCAATGTATTAATTTTGTTTAAATTAAGAGACTGTCATACCGCACTATTAAGGAAATTGACATTAAGATTTAACTTATTGTTATTATCCTGGTAGTGAGACTAGCCATAACGTATTGATAGGCAGGTGATTGTGACCGCAAGTGATTTGATCAAAGTTGGCCGGAATTAAGTATCGTTCTTGGAACCAATTATTTTATATAACGATTATTTCTAGCTTATAAAAGCAACGTGATCTACAGAAGGTATATGGATTTATATTTCCGCCCGCATGTCTAAAATATTTAGGCATCTTCGATCGGCTTCTGCATGTCTAATCACTATAATATTAAAAAAAGGGATTTGGGCTTCTAAACCTGACTGCCAAGAGAGTTTTAAAACTGCAGGTGAATCAAGTGATCTAGTTTTATAATTCTCACTATTCAATCGACCTCGACGAGGGCGTATGGCAAGCCCTTTTAACATTTATTCATATTTCATGATATCAACAATTATCATTCTTGACATCAAGAATACAATTGTTGATATCAAGAATTACATTATTGATATCAATAATTACCATTGGTTAATACCAGGACATTTTTTTCTTGATATCAAGAAAGGATTTCCTGTTGTTGAAATCATTTCTTAATATCACAAATTACATTCTTGATATCAAGAATTGATTTCAAGAATTGATTTCTTGATATACAAAATTATCATTCTTGATAAATTATACAAAATTATCATTCTTGATTAAAAAAATTGACATTCTTGATATCAACAATTCAATTATCCAGAATTTAATTCGTTATACTCAAGAACTGAATTCGTGATATCAAGAATGTAATTGTTGATATCGAGAATGATGAATAAATGTGAATAAATGTTAAAAGGGCTTGCCATAAGGGCGCATTGACCAAAGTTTAATGCCTCTTCCGTTTCACAACAACTTCACTTCCACTCCAATGGACCTGAGGACGGGCAGTGAGGCAGTCAACCTATTCGAAACGTCGTGCCTCTCCAGACTATACGCACCCTCCTTACTACAATTCATACATGTGCTGTAGCTACTTTTGGCACTACAATCCCAAGAAACAATAACAACAGTTCATTCCAGTACTACCACATTCCTGTTTAGGACTACCCTACAAAATAATACCAACAGTTCTTCTCAGGATTCTGGTAATTCATAATTTTTGTTCTCATAAATATCCTCAAGAAAAATGTGAAAAATCAAGACTATTTTCATGTTTCAAACAACATGGCACAAGGGTAATGTGCACGCTCCAAGTGATTTTGGTTTAATTTGACAAAGTTTATAGATCACTTTTACTATAATGTAAATACCAGTTTATACCAGCTGTATATCGGACGGGAATCATTCACAACAAGATTTTCAAAAAGAAGCGTAGATCAAGATAAACATTGTTAACCACAAGATAAAAGTCGAGCGGGAGGCAACGGCGGTCCTAAGAAAAGAGAATAAAGGAGAGAACGAGATGCGAGGTGGCGATATAAAATATCGAGGTTACAAAATTATAGAATATTACGGCGATACGACATAATGTAGGTTGGGTAAATATTGCTTAATTTACATTTTCAGTTGAAGAAAGACTTTTAAAAGGGGATGAAGAAGAGAAATATGGATTAGACAAAAGATTAAAGATCAATGACATGATATTATAAGAGAGTCATTACAATTCTAGAAGAAAAGCAAGATGGAGCGATAGGGGACGGGGTTAAGACAATTAAAATATTGACTTAATAAAAAGAAGGTATTAATGGATTAATTTAAACTTAACAGTTGATAAGATGACGGAACCAGTGATTGATCTTTTCGGTAATATGTCTCAAGGGGCAGGATCCTCTTCCTCGAAATCCCTAATTCGATTCCTCCCACACAATTATCCTCATCATATTATTTTATCAATTGATGATTGATCTTCAAAGCGGATTAATTGATGCGGGATGAAAGGTTACGTGCCCCGGTTACCACGGCAACGGGATGATAGTGGGCGTTTGAGGAAGTTTCTGCATGGTTCCTGAGGAGAGTCAAGACCAAGACACGTTTATGTAGGCAAGACTCAAAACAACAGAATCATTCAATAAATTCATTTTTGTTTAAATGGCGAAGACGCACGTCGTTTCTTAGCACAATTTATACACGTGATGCTCTTTCTATTATTTCTGTTAAACATGGTTTACAACGTTTATACCACGTTTCCGAGTATAATTAAGACTAATGAAGCAAGGTGGATCGTTTAATGCATTATCTCCAAAATCTGTATCCACCTAATTTGCGACGAAGATCCCTTGTTGACGATTTATACTACGTGTATATAATACTACGTTTCGGAGTATGTGTGTGTGTGTGTGTGTGTGTGTGTGTGTGTGTGTGTGTGTGTGTGTGTGTGTGTGTGTGTGTGTGTGTGTCGGGATGAGGTGGAGACCTATTCACATTTATTTTTGCATTGTATAAAAGTTCAACAATTTTGGTTAGAAATAGTTGATCATTTACAATTAAAAGAAATAAGAATCGGAGATTGGAATTTAATATTTTTGGGTTTACCAGGAAAAACTAGTAGAGTTAAGGCATGTAACTCTATCATTTTCTTGTTGAAATATATTATTTTTTCCTTAAGAATACAAGGGGCTCTCCCATCGCTACAAAGAGTAATACAAATTATTTTGGGTTATAAGGAAGATGAAAAAAGGTTAGCGATGAAAAGGGGAAAATTGAGTTTACACTTACAAAAGTGGGAACAGTTAAATATTATTTTGATTTGATTGCTTTAAACGGACATGCGAGCAGATGCACCGGAAATGAGTGTGACGTGAGGATGTGTGTGTGTGTGTGGGTGTGTGTGTGTGTGTGTGTGATTTGGTTGGATGAATGTGAGTAGAGTGAGAGATGTAGCAAGGTTACATTATTTTATTAGAAAATAACCTCCATTTGTTTTTGTTTTTGTTTTTTTAAGTATGATTATCTTTCTTTTAGTGAATCATGATTAATTATTACAGTATATTGTTTATTGAGGAAGGGCTTTTGCTTATTTTAGTACGACTAAATCTGATGTGATTTAGCAGTTTACGTTTAGAATATAATAGTTAAGTTACTGTATTAGAAAATGCAAATGTCATCCTTTGTTTGTTTATGAATATTGATGTAAAATTTGTATACTGTTCATTTGAAAATATTTGTAATAATGTAAATGTAAATATTATTTTGATGTTTATATGTATTATCCTTTGGAGGAATAAAAACAATTCTGAAAAAAAAAAGTGTGTGTGTGTGTGTGTGTGTGTGTGTGTGCGTGCGTGCGTGCGTGCGTGCATGCATGCGTGCGTGTGTTGTGTGCGTTGATGTTGCAAGGTTTATCAGCGCCAATGGAGCAAAAATGCGTGCTTATAAATGATTGTAGATTGGGCACTAAATAAAACACAAACAAAAATAACAATCAATATGACAAACAGGATAAATCAACAACGATGGGATGACATGCACAACCGCATTGGATGATCGTGTTCGTTTTATTATGTGTTTTGAATAATACGGTACGCACATAGAAATTACGTTCCCTTTATAATTATGTATGACATTACGTATGTGTTAAATTTCATTGAAACAGTACATTGGACTTACTTGACGAAAGGGCACCCACATGAACCATTCATTGTGTCACGTTCTCTCATTTTGTAATCAAATTTTGTCATTTTAAAGCTTCTTTGCCATGTTTGTTGCCACTGGGAAAACAAATTCTCCCTAAATTCTGCAATGAGGCGTTCTAAAAGAAGCGTGACATTTTCGATTTTGTCCCCACATAATATCTGATTTCCGAGAATTTGAATGAACCGCTTATCAATACGAATGAAATTTTACAAAATTGGCCGACAAATCCTGTAATTATTACAGTCGAAAGACCATTACTATCAGGAATATAAAATGTCCACTATTGCGTCTTTAAAAATTAAACCGTGGCCCTTCAAATCAAAATAAATAACCTAAGTATAACTGCATTTCAGGTAATTTTTGTCAATATTCCAGCCAGTGTTTGTTTTAAAACTACAATAAATTACTGGAAAGGTGTTCACCAGTCTGAAAGCCTTACGCGACTTGTTGAGCCCCATCCCGTAAAATTTGTGACTGCAGGGGTGTGGGCGAATTACGTCATTCAGGCGAAAGATGAATATAAATGCATATAGATGAGAACTTCCGCCTGCATTTACACATTTGTGGGATTTTATAGTTGGAGTCTTTTTTTTGTTAATGCATCAATTTCTCAAAGAAAACCTCTCATCATTATACACTGTTGGTCATAAAGTTGGAATGTAAATTTTTTTAGATCCAACTTCATTCCTTTTCCCTATTTTTTGCGCCTAATGAACCATTTTAGACTTAAAATAATGATTTTGTAATGTTTCCAAACTACCAATGTACAATAAATGGTTGCATGAGTTTGCATTCATTAATTTGGCCTTTTGTTTTGAGCTTTAAAAGGCGGGACCTTTGATGATTGGCCCCTTCCCCTCTCCAAAGCGTATGTCTAACAAGTCGTCATTATGTGTCATTTCTCAGAGTTGGCTGTACAATTTTCAACCAAAATTGGCACAGAGGCTCTCTAGGCCAAACTCCGTCCATTGCCATTGGCTACACGCCAAACATTTCTAGTTTGGAAACATTATAAAATCATTATTTTTAGTCTAAAATGGTTCATTAGGCGCAAAAAATAGGGGGGGGGGGGGAAATGAAGTTTGATTAAAAAAAATACTTCATGACCAACAGTGTATATAGATTATCAAAGAACAATTAATATAAGGAACGACTGGTGAATAATACAGGGCGTAAATAAAGGAGCTGCAGCTGATCGTGTGATAGTCGCCATTGCTAGTCGTTCTTGCTATTCAGGTGCGCGTCAGTGGGTCTCTCTACATAATTATAAAGAGCTCACTTCCAAAAGGCGCTAAATCCACTTTCCATAAACATTGAGTAAACGATATATCTACATGTATAATCTACGTGGCTATCTAGGAATCCACATTTTACGACAAATAACTCTCAAAATTAAAATATAGAAAGTTCAATTTTCATATTCCCATAGGCACGTGTATAAAGTGGGACAAAGAAACCTGTTTTCCTCGGAAGTTGAAAAAGTGGATTTAGCGCCTTTTGGTTGAATGCTCTTCGTTTAGCCTGGAATCGGTGCTTTGAAACGTGATTCAAGCTAACCTTGGTGCGTTTATCCACCTTCAGTCATCTAGCCCAGGAAAGGCGCCTTTCGTTCGAATTTGGGTTAAGCCCGGCGCAGACAGAGCCGACTCGACCCGATCCGACTGGTTTTCAGCCTGATTAACTCAGTATGCGTTGCCTCAGGACTCCGGTTTTGCTAATCAAGAGCCAGATGGAGGTCATTCGAGGCCGAATCAACATGTTGGATCGGCTCCGACTGAGCGAATCTGACTCTAGCCTGACTGAAAACCAGTCGGATCGGTTCGAGTCGGCTCTGTCTGCGCCGGGTCTTAGACAAGAACTGACGTAGATCACATCATCCGTATTCAGGTGAATATAATACCGGGATATAATAGCCTGAAATACGATGTTAGAAGCTGATTATGGGTTAAATTGAGAATATATTTATAAACGCACCTTTTGGATTGCACACTTTGTCATTAAACTTCGATCTGTATATTGATCGATTTGTGGCAAAGGCCCGTCTTTTTTATCTGCCCGTAATAGCCTAGCCTTTTGGCTGAATGGCAAGAAAACCAATCACACAATCACACCCTAAACCTAACCATAACCATAACCATAGCCAAGGCTCTACCCATATAGCATATGTCATATGAGATGGGGGACAGGGGGGGTGCAGCCCCTGTAATTTTGAAAAAATGACCATAATTCGGGCAAAAAGAATCCAGCAATCGGGCAAAAGCATATCATATTTGGGCAAACCTATATAGTCTTCGGGCAAACTCATTTAATTTTCCGGCAAAAACATGTCGTATTCGGGCAAACATATACAATTCGGGGAAAAGCTTGTTATATTCGCTGAATTAATTCGGGCAAAACCACGTCATATTTGTGTCTTGCTTGTCCGGTGAAAAATGGGGGAGATGAGCCCCCCTGTAAGTTGTTTCTGACGTTCAGATCCCATGACATGTTGCAAGGCTAGCATTGACCTTGTGGTGTCGCGATTGTTTGTCGATTATTAGATTAAGATACTGACTGGATCAGCCGTTTAAACATAATCTGTAATTCTGTACGGATCTGTATGTGGGCAAAACCATTCCTTTCAACATGTATAGACTATAGTACGTATATCAGGTGTTACTTCTGCATTTAAAAGGGTGTATTTTCTGTCCGTCGAAGTTACCGTATAAATATCCCTTTTTTCCGAGAGGTGGTTTTAAAGCCTTTTCTCTTTGGTAAAACATAAATACCATGCCGATGAGCCTCTTATGTCATTCACGTATAGATATAGCTATTTATTTACTTATGTATTAATTCGTTTCATATCAGTAGGGTTGCTCTGTCAATGGTTAACACACTGTTTCCCACGGAGGCCCTACAACATAAAATATTGCCATAGTTACGAGTAAGAGGCGGGGGAGGGGTTATGTGGGGGTACAAGTTTAAGTTATTATATATATAATATCATTGTAACAAAAAATAGTACAAATATTTCAAACCTACTGTGGTATATTTTCACAAATGTGGTAGGTTTACAACAATATTCAATATTGGTAACGCCCGTGGGCGTACGGACAGAAATATGGAGCTGAGTTCCCGGATGTCACCCATCCTGTTTATTAGCCAACAAAATGATACAAAAAGGGAAAGATTCCACACTCCTTCAGTGCCCAACATATGATGCCATACATGCTAACTACCTGCCGCTATATTGGGCTGCATCCCTATTCCACCCCTCCCCCACCCCTCCCCACCCTACCCTCTAGCCCACCCCACACCCCCTCACCCACAAACCAAACAATTTCTTCAAAGGCACAGCATAATGTTTGTACGTTGTTTAGTTATTATCATTAATGATGGATATGTGCTTACAATATTGCTGAAAATGACGAACATTAATCTTTGGAAACGTGACACGGATGGCGGAAGCACTGGGAGGAGATTAAAAGACTTCCGCCGCTGATTGCATAATTTATATAATTATCACTTCATCAACAAATTACATTATGCCGACATAGATATTTAAAGGATTCTAGTAATTTTGTCAAACCGTGGTTCTCACATACCTTATTGTATTCATATTGTTAATACTACAGAAGCATGGAACAGTTTTCTGTCTTCCAAATTTCTCGTCACCTATAAAGCTATAAAGCTGAATGATTGAAGTATTCAGATTTATAGTTATCTAGTGGATAATTATAACTCTGCACAAAGTCAGCGCAATGAGTTTATCACTTTTCATTTTCGCTCATTACTCGGTCATAATATGACATTCATTTACCATGAAATGTTCACACATCACTCAGTGGACATATCAGATCACGGATATCCACATTTGACCAACCAATTGCCAATGTTTGTACATGACTGTCAACAACGTAACTAGATCCCTTTAAAAACTATTTGCGTAAATGGCATGAACGTAATGATGCATTATCATTCTATTAAATATTTAAAATATGGGCAAATGTTGGCGGTTTTATCAGCTGATTGATAATCCAATACAGTGCTAATCCCATCATCATACTACTAAATGTTATCGCTGCAACGTGGATAATATTTCATTTTGATAATTTAAGTGATTTTTAATGATACTTAAATAATTATTGTCTAAATGTCACGACGATTATCTATCAATCCCGGCCTACTTTCAATTAGCAATATTGGGGGAGATGGAGTGATAATATTATTGGATGTAGGGCCACAATTTTCTCAAAGGGCCTGAGGTCTTTTGCCCGAATAAATCACCGTCCTGACAAGCACCAAAAAAAAAGAAGAATACACAGGTCCTTGCCTCTTTGATGCTCAGAAATTGTTATTTTTTCGATGGATTTTGCCCGAAAATTCCTTTATATTACCCTAAACTTACATGACTTTGCCCTTATAATAATGTAAGTGAGCTTCCGCAAACGACTAAGTAAAAAGCATGTTTTCATTAAAAAAAAGAGCCATTAAAACATAAGACGGCGCTCTCTAAAAAAAGCATTGGTTTTAACCATGTTTCATACAACATTATGCATGTGATGTTTTGTTAGAATAATGATTAAATAGAGAGATCATCAACAACTATCAAAAAACCTTTTTTGACATATTTTGAAAAAGTGTAAGCATTTGTTTAATTAAACAAAAAAAATCATCGAATAAATCTGGGCCCAAGATTTATTCCGATCGAAAGTATATATTGATATATCAGCCGTTTCTGAACCGATTTTGATCAAAATAAAGTTTATCCTAATACGTGTGGTTTGCGGTTGCACCATGTGAGAGGGGAGGATTGGTGAGTCCTGAAAAAGACTATGGTAGTCCTAGAAAGGACTGTTGGTAGTCCTAGCAAGGACTGTTGGTAGTCCTAGAAAGGAATGTTGGGATAGTTCTGAAAAGGACTGTTGGTATTCTTTCTAGGAGAGTCCTAAAAAGGACTGTTGGTAGTCCAAGACAGGACTGTTGGGATAGTCCTGGAAAGGACTGTTGGTATTGCGAGGAGAGGGTGGATGGTAGGAGGGCCTCGACGTTTCGAATGGGTTGACTATCCGTCGTCAGTTTATCCTGTCATTAAAATTGAATGTTCTTTCAAATTGTACTCTCATTTTTTCATTATTTCATTATCCCGCCTCCTAAACGCCTATTTTGCTCGCGTGGAGTGCATGGAGATTAATGTTTTTACGGGTTAAATGCAAATAACCGGAAGTTGATTCTTGGAAATACTTTTTTTTAAATTAGCTTAATTGTAGTAAATGCCCAAGTATGATTTCGTTTCGCCCGAAAATGGCATGGTTTCCCGAATTTGGAGGTACTTTTTGCTCGAATTTGCTCTACCGCTTCCTATACGCTTATGTTGTTCACCTGAAGATTCTAGCAATCATGGGAGCGGCACCTATTCGCTATGTTCGCGTGGAGTGCATGGAGATTAATGTTTTACGGGTTAAATGCAAATAACCGGAAGTTAATGCTTGGAAATACTTCATTGTACCAAAAACATTGATATTGCCCGTTGTCATATTGACTTTCGTGCAATTATTGTCACATTCGAAACGTGTTTTCACGGGAAATTTGGCTCGAAGTCATGAATGTTTTTTTCAAGTTTGAAAATTAAAATGAATGGTTATATTTATTAAATTTTATATATATTAGGATTAAGGTGAGGTTGTTTTTGTCAGGTCTTTCAAACGTAACGAAACACAAGGAGAATTCACGCACGCACGTGGAAGTTCTGCATAGAGCTCTATACTTTAAATGTGTGCGTCACAGGCTGTGCCGTAAAAACGTACGAGAAAAGCCTCAATTTAACATCTTCCAAAGACCCGATGACGTCATACTGCTCCATGGGCTAACTACGAACTCCCTTATTGAAGTAAATACCCAGGTATGACATCGTTTTGCCCGAAAATGGCATCATTTCCCGAATTTGGAGGTGCCTAATTTTGCCTGAATCTACTCTCCCGCCTCCTATACGCCAATGTAAATTGATATAGCAATCATGGGAGCGGCAGCTATTCGCTATGTTCGCGTTGAGCGGAGAATTAATTAATTAATGATTTCCGGGGTAAATGCAAATAACCTGAAAATAGTTCTTGGTAATTTTTTTTTTTTTTATTAGGTTGATGTGGTAAATGCCCAAGTACGAGATGGTTTTGCCCGAAATAGGCATGGTTTGCCAGAATTTGGGGTTATTTTTTTCCAAACCTGCTCCCCGCCTCCCAGGTAGGCAACAAAAGCGACAGTTTTCGCCATGTACGCGTGGAGCGAAGATTAATGTTTTACGGGGTAAATGCAAATAACCTGAAGATAATTCTTGGAAATGTTTTTTTTTAAAAATAAGGTTGATGTGGTAAATGCCCAAGTACGAGATGATTTTGCCCGAAATAGGCATGGTTTGCCAGAATTTGGGGTGATTTTTGCCCAAACCTGCTCCCCGCCTCCCAGGTAGGCCTTATTAGCAATCATAAAAGCGACAGTTTTCGCCATGTACGCGTGGAGCGGAGATTAATGTTTTACGGGGTAAATGCAAAATAACCTGAAGTTAATTATTGGAAATACTTTTTTTGTTTAATAAGGTTGATTGTTGTATTAAATGGACATGTATTAAAAACGTTGAAGTAATACATTGCCTTCATAAAATATATGTCCAAAGTGATATTTAGGTAAACATCGTTCCTTTTCTATTTAATACAATAATAGTTTCAAAGAAAAGGAACAATGTATACTTGGTGAAAAGGACGCCAAAAGTAATGTCAGATGTCATCACTTTTGCCCATTGATTTTGACTACAATCAACAAGCTTTCAGGAACGCTTTTCATTCAATCATAGTTATCTTCATAATTAGGGAGAAATGTTACTGTATAGGCCTACCATTAGGTTTGCCCGAATATGACATGTACATGTATTGCCCGAATTATGAGGTTTGTTTTGCCTGTGTATGGACGGGGGAGGGGGGGGGGGGGGGGGGGATGCAGACCCCACCCCAGCCTCTCGTCTCTTACGCTTATGGGCTTGTGTTAGCACCATATAAAGAACGGAGGGAATGGACAGTCCTATACTATATATTATGAAGGACCGTGCATGGTAACACTGGGAAGGACTGTTTGTATTCTTTCTTTGGTATGGGTTTGTCCTTTAGCAAGGCAATTAATGTTTATGTATTTTATATTAATATACATTATATTAATTACTATTGTTGCTCCCTACCCAGGTGTAAAAATAGGGACCCGGAAGTATGGGAACGTGGTTCCTTAGCACTGTGTGCGCCCAACACGCGACTGGCTGGAATACTCCCGAGGGAGATGCAAATGTGTACCTGCCTTGTGTGAAAAAAGAAGAAGATTACAATGTGTATCCGTGGACCGGGGTATAATAATGAGAGCGCTAATCCATGTAAGATGTTTATTGCCTTTTGCGCCCTATATGTATTCATATTATCATTACTTATTATTATGAAAGAAACTTACGGTAAATTGTATTATTCACAATATCATAAGCAGTAAATCTTAAGAGGCTCATTGCAATTTGCGCTCTATAAATATATATTATTATTAATTTATTATTATTATGGAAGAAACAGTAAATCTTAATATTCAAGTCAGAAAAAACAATTATATGTTCCGTATTGTTCCATTTTAGTGAATTTCATACACATTTCTATTAACCTATCCTTTAATATAGTTACCTTTTTTTCCTGGAAAATGATTTACATTTTTTTCAAAGCAGGTTGATTCATAAAAAATAACTGATTTTAAGAGCTGCGTTCCAAAAGGCGCTAAATCCATTTTCATAAAAATTGAGTTAACGATATCAGTACATTATATACTAAACAATGTAGCTATCTAGAAATATACGTTTCAGGACAAATTACACAATCACAAAACTAAATATTATGGAACGATCAATTTTCATATTCCCATACGCATGTTGGACAAAATGAACCTGCTTCTCTCCAAAGTTACAAAAGTGGATTTAGCGCCTTTTGGTAATTAAGCTCTTCATTATTTGGTTGTCGTATTTTGTCATAACAAATCCTCCATTTTTTATAACATATATAAATCATAACCATGCTTCATAAGTTTCGATTCAAGATACATTAGCATAAATTCACTTTAAATTAAAGGTGATTTTGCATTCGTAAATCGGATGCAAGGTGCCATCTTGCAAACGCCTGGGGGGTGTTTCACAGAGATCCTAAGTTGATCTTAGCACTAAGATGGTCTTAAATATTATGGAAAGCCATTAGTGTCTTGAAACATTTTTGTAAAAGTTATGTTGAAATGCATAAAATGTTGATTCAAATCATGTTTATTTTCTAATTATCAAAGAGATTTCATGAATTTTTTGTGAAGATTATGAATCTCTTTGATAATTAGAAAATATATATGATTTGAATCAACACTTTATGCATTTCAACATAACTTTTATACAACTAATGGCTTTCCATAATATTTAAGACCATCTTAGTGCTAAGATCAACTTAGGATCTTTGTGAAACACCCCCCTGGTACACTGTGCGAAATACACACTGGCTCAGTGTTATGAAGTGCGCACGCGCATGTTCGAACCACCCTATACATCATTCTACGCGCATTAAAATGGCTATAACGTCTTGTTGGCATTTTCTGTACGCAACGCTACATGTATAGCTTTGGTGATCTACTACGTATACTTATAACTGGCTTGAAATAATTAGCCGTTGTTAAAATAATTCAAGTGGAATAATGAAAAGGATGACGTCAGACATCAATCGATACGTCGGATAGTGACTCCCATAATTTCAACGCACAGTACGCATCATTGCGTGGTACGCTACATCTAACAATTTAAGACATCGTTAATGGTTTAAAGGACAATGACTGACGGTCACGCAGGGGGCACGCAGGCTGCACGGAACTTCGAGCCTCTTCAACATAATGAAACAATACTCTATTAATTACCTGTAAGCTTTGGATTGATAAACCCGTCTAGCGATCCAGAGGCCAACTTTTACTTGCTCATTACCACTGATTGTACGTTTATTTTGTTTCAATTCAATTCAACTCAGTTTATTTATCAATATGAAAACAATATAAAATACGCACAAACAAATGTTTACAATATAAAAGTACATTTATATGGGCACAACATTTGAGGGCAGTCAGCCCATATAAATGTACTTTTATATGGTAAACATTTGTTTGTGCGTATTTTATATTGTTTTCATATTGATAAATAAACTGAGTTGAATTGAATTGTATTGAATTGAATTGAAACAAAATAAACGTACAATCAGTGGTAATGAGCAAGTAAAAGTTGGCCTCTGGATCGCTAGACGGGTTTATCAATCCAAAGCTTACAGGTAATTAATAGGAGTATTGTTTTATTAGAATCGGTACATATCCAAGTGTAAACATGTCATTGCTTTGCTCGTTGTTGTTGTTAATGTAGATATTGTTGACACTGTGTTGAATCGTAATACTTTTGATAGTATTATGTTTGTATTAGTTTGTGATTTTATTGTAGGATCCCTACAAAAAAAAAACAGCCTGTGTATGATTACGGTGTTTCGCCCACGAGATTTGAAATTAATATATAAAATAGCTAAATATCGGTCTAAATCAGATCTGTATTATTTTGTAGGAGATTGGAAGGATAGTATCCGCACAGACGACCTCGGCCTCCTCAGTATAAAATCTTTGGCCGTATATACCTCGATAATTCCATTTGATCAATTCTATAAACCTCAAGCAGCTGTCCCTGCATCAGCACTCAGGTCACCTAACATCAGTTAGCATATCCAATATCACAACTATACTAGTTCAACATCCTCCATTTAGATAACCTAAAATCAGTTAATACTGAGAAAATAAACTGAAATCAATTTAATTTAATTGAAACAATATAAGCACACAATAAGACTAGTGGTTGTGATACTGGTTATGCTAACTGGTGTTAGGTGATCTGAATAAAGTAGGATGAACTAGTAGTTGTGATACTGGTTATACTAACTGGTGTTATATATGTGGGTTATCTGAATAAAGGAGGATGAACTAGTGGATATGATACTGGTTATGCTAACGGGTTAGCTTCCTCCATTCAGATCACCCAACACCAGTTAGCAACCAATATCACAACTATTAGTACAAACCCCCTCCATTCCAGTATCACAACTACTAGTTCAACCTCCTCCATTCAGATCACATAACACCAGTTAGCATAACCAGTATCACAACTACTAGTACAAACCCCCTCCATTCAGATCACCTTCCGGTTAACAACCAGTATCACATATACTAGTCCAACCACCTCCATTTAGACCACCCAACACCAGTTAACATAATCAATATCACAACTACTAGTTCAACACCTTCGATTCAGATCACCTAACACCAGTTAGCAACCAATATCACAACTACTAGTTCAACACCTTCGATTCAGATCACCTAACACCAGTTAGCAACCAATATCACAACTACTAGTTCAACCTCCTCTAGTCAGATCATCTAACACCACTTAGCACAACCAGTATCACAACTACTAGTTCAGCCTCCTCTAGTCAGATCATCTAACACCACTTAGCACAACCAGTATCACAACTACTAGTTCAACCTCCTCCATTACGATCACCTGACACCTTAAACACCAGTTATGTAGCAGTCACACCGCCAAACCGAATCCAAACCGAAACCAGACCGAACTTCCACTTTATCGGGCACCGACAAGAGCCCGAACTGGGTTTAGCAGTCACAACAAAAGAGACCGACAATTTCGATACCTTCCGACACCAAACCGCAGAACGTCACCGAAACGTCCCCGAATTATTCGGTCTCGTGTCGGTTTGGATTCGGTTTGGCGGTGTGACTGCTACATCAGCAACCAATATCACAACCACTAGTCTAAATCTCCATTAAAATCACCTTACACCAGTAAACTTGCAATATCAAAATCTTTTGACTACTATTTCAACCTCCTTCATCAATTAAATCATCAATTAGCATCATCATAATAATCATTATCATCAGTACTCATGTTTCATACACAAGCATAATGGGATATAATTATTTGCTAACAATGTACATACGTATGTATGTGTGTGTACATGTGTGTGTGTGTGTGTGTGTGTGTGTGTGTGCGTGTGTGTTCGTGTTTACAAGCATAAACAAGCACAACATGATATTTTTGCGCATATACGATTTTATTTTTGAATCAGGAAAATATTTTGCACCGATAAATTTTGCATCATAATACATGTATATATTTTAAGAATACAGGTATTATGTTGAACAATATAACACAACACATATAATTAATCGTCATGAGAACAAAAAAGTAATGACAAATAAACATTTACATTATAGTCGTAGCTAACGCAGTTAGAAAATAGAAAGAAAAGTGGACCAAAATGATATCAACTTCTGAAATATGAAATAGTTTGACTAAATGCTGAATTGGGTAACTGATTGACGTTTCTTAACCGGTTCAAACACATATGCATTTAAGAAGAACATTGCTTTTATTCTGATGTTCATAAGAATGTGAGTGTCATTAGGGCATCATGTTGTCATTAACTATACAATTATGATTCACTGTGAATAATTAGAATAATGCTTGCAAGGACATTGTAGTCTTAAATACATTCTATACCCCAATAAATTGCTTTAACAAAAATATTTTTTCTCATTGTTATTTCACACACACTGTGACCCATTTTTTGGCAGGTATAGAAACGGGGAAGATGGTCACAATGCATTTCCAGTATTCTAGGTCTTGCGTCATTTAGACATTTACAGTATCGTACAAAGATCAATTAGCATACATTATGATTCAACTGAATTTCAATAGTGTTGAATATAATGTTTAAAGCACAACCGTAGGTAAAAGAGATTATGTAAATCATCCGTATACCTATACAACACTTGCGTACGGTGCATATGATATGCACGATTAAAGGACCTAAAGAATACAACGTACTTTGGCACTTATTCCATAGTTGATGACTTGTAAAATAGGTCTGCCAAAAAAAAATCCATGAAAATAAACACAGTAGTGATTTAAGACTACTTGTCGGATGCCAAATCTCATTTAGCAGCCAGTTTACGCCCCACCCACATTTAGGGTCCAGAATCGGCAGCGTGATTGACATGTGATTGACAATTCATTGGCTTACGTCATGACGCGTCATCTACAGAATTTAGTTCATTAGTCCGTACTTTAGATGACGTCACATTTTGGCGATTTAAAAGGGGCGTTCCCAGGACAATTAGATATTTACTAATTACCCCAAAATTGATTGATTTCATGAGAAATTACTGCCAAATTATTTTTCTTCAGGAAAAATTCCATATAGAGAGCCGAATTGTGAAAATTAGGCCATCTAGAAGCTATAGGTCATTTAACTCACTCGGTTGCATTACTGTGTATCAACTCAGTGGGTTTTCCTAAAGGAAAGTATAAAGGGATCTAGTAACTGTGTTCACACGTTCACAAGGTGACGAATGGTTGATACAATGTATATTGTTATATGTTCAGATACTAGTCCACTGGTTAATGAGTGAAAAGGTAAATTGATAGTTGCTAACTCATTGCACTGACTTTGTACACAGTCATAACTCTCCAATGGATAATTACAAATCTGAACACCTTAATCGTAAAAATCTTTTTAACGGAAGGGAAATTTGAAAAATCGAAACTGGTTCCATGCTTATATATTGGTAATATGAATACAACACTGTATTGGTAGAACCAATAGAGTTATATAAATAAGATGTGTGGATTTGGAAAATGTTACTAGATCCCTTTAAGGAGGTCGGGTCTCTACGCTATAACAGGGGTTTGACTGCATGTGATATTCTCTGAGCCAACTTGAGTTGCAGCATAGACATACTAACATGGACAGTCATCGACTTTTAACATATTCATTCACCTGTTGAATACAAAGATATCACCACGGCACCAATGCTTGCTTAATCCCATTGATCGTATCATCGTCACCGCCGTGAAGAGTGATGACAGTCAAGTTTCAAAAACAATTTTGATAAAACTTACATTTTCCGAAGACCTAGAACAAGCCGTGTCTTTGAATAGACTTTTTATGAAAGAAAATGCTTTTAATGATCATTTTGTATAAAATAATATCCGTTCCAAAACATGTTTAATACATAAAATATGATCACATTTCTAAATATTCACTACCCGTCAAAAACTTAATTTTCAAGGTTTCCGCACATTTCTCCAGGAAAATATTGACATGTATACAAAGATCGACTACGCTTCTTCCTGGTGTATCGGATGCTGTAAGTGTGCGGGAGATTGCGAAGTCACAATTTGATATTCCTTTTTACCAAAAAATGTAACATTTATGATGTTCTGATCCCGAGACCAGTAACCTATAGCATTCATGACTCGACAAGACATGCATCAGCGTAAAACACTCGTCGATGAGGAGGAATTTCTCAGGCATGCCTTAGCGAGCTCATTGTCCCGTGAAATTAAAATAATTGTCCTTGCACCTGATATGAGACAATAGCATTGGAAATAACTCCTGGTAATGAATGCAGCGGTGACCATGATTGGGTCAAAGAGACAATATTCGTTCATTGTCCATCTCTAGTACGTCTATGGTTGCAGGAATATACTAACCAAGTCTACACAAAAACAAATTCCCCTACTTTTGTGTAAGAATTAAATTGCATTTATTGCACAAACAATTGTCCACACTTCTCTTTTGAGTGTGCATGAATGAACACAATCATCAATCATCACTACCGTAGCGGTTAATCTCGCGTTGTTATATTTGAAGAACTTAATTCCAAAAGGCGCTATATCCACTTTCCATACACAATTGAGTGAACGATATCAGTACATTAATACGCTACGTAGCTATCTAGAACTCCATATAATTTTAGGACAAATTACACAATCAAGCGCAAAATATGGAACGTTCCATTTTCATATTCCCATAGGCATGTGTAAAAAGTAACACAAAGAAACCTGCCTTTATCCAAAGTTGAAAAGGTTCATATTGCGCCTTTTGTAACGAAGTTATTCATTTGGATAATTATTTCAAAGTGTTAACATGGGTTGTGGTCAGTGTATCTTCACTTCATTGTACTTCTCCACCAACGTGTAATTAATACCATCGACTCGCAATCCCCTGTAATTGCATTCAAGAGGGGCCATTGAACCGTGCATTTGCATATATGTATAGCGATTGCACATGGCTGTAATAATTTGCCTTAATATATTGATAATGAAACGAAATACACTGGAATAACACATCTAGTTATTATACATTTGAAGACAAAATTTCAGGCTGTGTACAGTTGCGAATATAATACTTAACATGCTTAAGTAGCAAATGTTGTAATTATACATCTTAAGTAGAAATTTGTCTGTGTAAATGCGGCGTAGCTACGGGGGCAAGGGGGCACGTGCCCCCTCAATAATCTGACAAAAAACAATACAACATAAGTGGGAATATGTAGAAAAATAAAGACATACATAAGGTGTGCCCCCAATCAGTCCGACAACGCCACGCCACGCCACTGTCTGTATATTATACACAACTATTTAATGCATTCATGTGAAATGACTTAAATCTCTGAAATTTATCAGAATATTAGACGTTTCAATATTACATTATTGCGTCATTAAAGCCAAATGACAGTTTTGGGAAAATTACCGAAATTATTAAGTTTTATTGGCCAAACTAATTGATTTGTATTGTTGAAATAGTATGACAAAGGGCTTGTGTGGAAATATCCGAACCATAGTATCGTTAAGTTTAGAAATATCAGTTGAAATGTTTATTCATGCCGCTGACATTGGTCCTAAATTCACTACCAGTTCGGCCCGTCTACGCCGGCGTAGCTATACGCTCGTTCGCGTGCGGAGCGCACGTGCTGCATCATTTGCCATAGGCATTGCACACAGTCACGAACGTGCGGTTTAATTGTGTCAATGCATTGGCAGTTTTTATTTCGAACCTTTAATTGCTCAAATATTTAATTCAACGCAGTTTTTGTCCAAATGTTTACATTAACAGATAAGTTATGATATTTTCTTTCACATGGTTGGTGATAAAACTTAAAAGTGTATTTTTTTTAATTTTTGTGTGGGTGGGGCGTTTCCCAGTACTGTCATGTTGGCTTTAAATCCGTATCTTCTGGTAGACCCAATAATCATCTTTTAAAAATCGCATTTAATCCATTGAAACGGGTACTTTTAGATGACAATTTAAAATAACCCCTGTAATAATTAATTTGAAAGAATATGCGTAGATGCTATTGGTAACACAAACATAGTATAGCAATGTGTTGTATTACCGAACGTGTCGTATTACCGGACATGCACATTCACATAGGAAAAATAATCGAATTTTGAAAGTTGAATTTTACAGTCGGCGAATAATAAATGGATGTTCAGCAAAAAATTTCCATAATTTCCCGAAGAAAAAAGCGTCCTGAGGCGTTGATATTCCCATGCAAAACATTCACGTTCGGTAATACAACACAAAATTTTGCGTCGGGAAGAGGCTTCTTTTTTGGAAGGGTTTACAAGAAAGTTGATTTGGAGAAAAATTGGTAAATTCTTGAAGATATTTTACATCAAATGTATTCTTTATGAGTTTATGCAGCTGCTCGTATAATTTCCAGTTTGATTATATGCATCTAATGTTTGTTTTGTGCCGTCAAACTATCGGTATCCGGTAATAGGACACAGTATTATACTAAAACTAAGTCCAACATACAATTATAATCGCTATTTCGTGTGCACTAAGCAAATGTTTATAATTGTGCAAACATTTTTACTTGTCCTAACTACCTAAAGAACTTGCTTAGGAAAGCGTAAAACGAAATTTGTTTCTGTAAAATCAGTTTCGTTACCAGTGGCCCTGCTCAATACTTATGGCAGCTTCATTGAAGGTCCAAAGAAATTTGTAAGTGTTGTAAGACGAACATTGAACATCTTACATTGTAATGCTTTAACTAAAAAGAATCACGTGAAAAATCTATATAATTTAAACTATCAGTTAGGAAAATCAACCTAACACAAAAGGTAAGACTCCCCCACCCTACAACACCTCATGATTTCATAACCAATATCTGTTTTATGATTTTGTTTGGACAAAAATTTGTCCATGTTAGTTAGGTAATTTAGGTATAAACATAAGAATCAACTATTACTTCATGGTTTACTGAGCACAAATTAAAGTAAAGAAATAACCACATTTCAAATTTCAACAAATAATGCTTGAACTGCATTTTTCCCCTTCAGAATTCAGAAATTTCTGCTGCACAACAATAATGCATTCAACCACATTGCCATTTCACAATGGTTGGATTTTTAAATATCAATGTCTCACAAACCATAACCAATGCATTCAACCACGTGTACTTGTTCGCAACAATGTACAGGCACAAGAGTTACATACGAACGGTGATTATTTTTGTCTAAGAAATTATGATGAACATTATTGTTAAAGGGTGACACATCTAATCTTCAATTGTACTACTTGCATTTCATGACACCATATTGAAAGAAATTTTGATAAAATTCAAGAATAATAGAAAGTAATTTGCCATGAAGTTGACAATTTGAATGACAATAACAAAGACATATTAAATTAAGAGAAAACAAATCCCAAAATATAACTTAGTTTGAATAACAGTTAGGGAACATGAACAAAATAGTAACAAATTGTTCATATGATATGTATGACAGGGAAATATAAGTTCTTTTCTTCAGATCATTCAAAATAGATTTTTAAACTTTTAGTCAAAAGTTAGAGTACCAATTCACAAAAATGGGGGGCCTAAATAGCCGTTGAAGATGCATATTTATTTCGCTAGTAACTGTCCAGATAACACTTTATTCAATGTTGGCTGACGTAGACAGGTAGAAGTATAGTAGAACTCCAGTCTTGGGTGGGTACCAAAGGTTGTAGTTGTGATGATGGTGTCACGAAACCACTCAGAGCGAATCCCACAATATCTGTGCATATGGAGACAATTATAATTTTTTACCACTGATAGAATACAAACATGACGAATAATATCATACATGAATATTTTTGCAAATCACCGACATTTAAACACCGACGTTCGATCCGTCCCTTTCTATGTAACGAAAAAAAAAAGCGACTTAAGTAACGGCTGGTGTTGCGGCTGCTTAATTAGCTGCCATGTTAGTGGTTACATAACCCGCTGCTGTTAGTGCACGTTCATATATGATATGTACAGTTGGAAAACATGGCAACCTCCAGTGTTCAGTCAAAACAGATGAAAGTGATATCAAAACATTGCTTATTTCCATTTTTTAGTGATAAAGAGGAAGTAAACGACATGGGCCCCGTTACAGAAAGAGTGCAATCGATTGTCAAGTTGCTGTTAATTGCAAATCAGTCCACGTGGCTAAATGCGCAAATCGGATTGGTTCAAATGTGCACATTGTTAGATTTGCAATTTATTGCTACCTTACACTCGATTGCAACTCTTTCTGCAACGGGGCCTAGCTGTGATAGGAATTATACACGTGTCAGTAATGTTCAGTAAGGACAAATGCCACTAACACATGATTAGCAGGGGGGGAGGCATTTGCGAAAAGGCCTAGCGGCTGCCGATGCTCATGCTATAGTAGACTTTGCCAGCCGTTTCTGCAAACAATATTCTTGTAATTTTCATGTCAACTAAAAAGTGTAAGAGTTGTATACAGGGGCGGATCTAGCTTTTTGCTAAGGGAGGGGAGGGGGGGGGGGGTTGACCCAATGACGATGCGGATACTGTGTGGGTCTGGACACATGATGGCGTTTTTCTATGCACATCACATTTTCACTTGGCAGCCCAAGGGGGGGGGGGGGGGAGTTTAAACCCCCTAACCCCCCCCCCCCCCCCCCGTAGATCCGCCACTGGTATACCAATGTACTCTGGCATAGTCCCTATATAGTGAGGATATTGAACACATAGGAACAAGCCTTTTGAGAAATTGAGTCCATCAACATTTTCATAAAATATGAGGGGCGTATTATCTAAAATGATAATGGCTCGAGTGAATCAATAGCCACTGTCTACCAACATGAGAGGGGTGCGGCAAAGAGTGAGACAATGATCCCTATTGAATGAATACAAGTTTCCTCATGGGGTGGGGTGAGGGGCTAATAATTCACTCTACATAGAGGGTTCTCCCCACACCTTGCTTCGTTACTAATAATACCTCGCCTTCGTTAAGTTCGCCATGTTCCAAACTTCGCTTTCTAGTTGGACACGTGATTTTCCGGACGACATCGCACATAAAACGTGTTTTAATAATACATATTTCTCAAGGACTCCAATGGACATTGATAGATTGATCGATTTGCTCATTGATGTATACGTGCTCACAATCAAAAGCGAGGCAGGCGTTATAGGTACTATTCACAACTGTCACGTATAGCACGTGACCAGTATAATTGGATTTTAACCATTTGCAGGGCTAAACATTGATGTTTATCCATGCTTAGCATGCTTAGAGTGTCGGGAAAGACAAATCAAGACTCTTAGTGGTCAGGCACCTGATTGTGGTGGACCAAAAACAAAGAATCAATACATTTAGCTTGGGGTGAATAACATTTTGGTTGTCCTAATTTAATGCTTAGTGGCCTTATAGGCCAGCTAACCGGTGTCGCAGCAAAAGACTCGTACCCCGTACGAAATGGTATAAACTGCTTACACAAAATGCTAGTAAAACTGGTTTCAATCACATTGTTTCCCCCTTTGTAAACCTGTTATTTACGGAGACTGAATTTGGTATTCTACTATACCAAATTGAATACAATTGCATTGCGCAGAGGCACTTGACTGATAATATACTAGTAATGATAATGATAATAAAAGTACTACTTTAAGTAACTATACTATAAAGTTACCTCCATGATCTGCCTCTGCACTTCCTGGGGTAGCTGCTCCATCAGCGTGTCCAGTACACACATCTTAGACGAATCCTGTAGCTGGGAGGAAAGATGCAGGACAATATAAATGGTCGCGGGGATAATTTCATTTTATTTCTTTCAGTAATTTTCATATCCAAATCATAGTTTGACAAATGAACTACAATTAAGTTTTGCAAAAGTATAACAAGTAAACATGTTTTTTTCTTAGAATTGATACAGCCAACGTAATCAAAACGAATTTATTTAAATTAACGAATCCATTCAAATATTTACAATACAGAACAATACATTTGGTGTCATATTGCGTTCAAATATAATTTAACGATCCTTTTCTATGACGATGATTACGTGTATTGGTAGCTTTAATTAATTTACCTCGATAAGTCGATATAACATAGTTTATCTGTAATCGATTCGATTTAACGCACGACTCGTATGATGACAGAATGGTTTCAAGGTTAGAGGGGTTATAGCCAGTGCGAACTAGATTTAGACTGACTATAGAGAGTAATTTATCATTATTTCCCCGAAGCTCATACATCATAACATGGCATACCGATCCTCGATCCACGCGTGCATCACAAGTTACGTTAATATATTACAAAATTTACAACCAATCACATACGTTCAGTGATTCGATACACGTACAGGGGTGTTTTACAAAGATACTAAGTTGAACTTAACTCTATAAGCTGGACCTAACCATTACTGAAATCCGCTTGTTTCTTCGGAACTGTTTTGAAACAGTTCTTTTTAAAATGCATACATTTTCATTGATACATATTATTATCAAGGAGCCCTTTTTAATATGAATATTTTTGTTGTTGTTGTAAGTCTCAAATACTTTTTTTTTTTGCTTCTGAATATATTGTATTCCTAGGTTTCAAATGGCTTTCTCTAATTGTATGTCCAACTTAACCCTTAGAGTTAAGTTCAACTGTATATAATCTTTGTGAAACACCCCCAAACCCTTTATATGACATAACCCTTCACTTACCGATATCCTTGACTTGATATCGTTGTCAATGACTTCTGTTTGTCCCTCGACCGCAGCACCTCTCTTTCCCGTTACTGTAACGCAAGACAAAGAGACACATATTAAAAAGATAATCGAGTTTTCCACTATCTAATGAATTGACCTTAGATGTAAAATTGTCGTTATGGACATGAACTGAACAAATAATTGACTCTAAATCAAATCTTTCCCCAGGGTATAATCATTTAGCAGTTTATACTACGTTTACCTTTTTTTCTCTCGAAATATATACAATAATTATAATATACACAATAAATGAAAAGCCTGGAGTGTTTAAAAACGTCAAATAACAGGTTCCCGTAGGCACTATGCAATGAAATAATTGGACAGGGGACCCTTAAGAGGGAAAGGGGTTACTTATCTCGCGACATACCTAACGAAGGACAAAGACGTTTGAATTAATATCGGAACATCTTAGACAGCTATACGTCCGCCTCATTCTCTTATCATTTGAAGAGCTCATTCCGAAAGGCGCTAAGTCCACTTTTTTTTCAAATCTTTTGAAAAGCAGGTTTCTTTGCCCAACTTTGTACAAATGCCTATGGGAATATGAAAATAGAATTTTCCATATTTTGATCTTGATTGTGTAATTTGGTTCTAAAATTATGATTTCTAGATAGCTACGTAGCTTATTAATGCACTCAGTCTTAACTCAATTTGTATGGATAGTTGATTTAGCGGTTTTTGGAACTAAGCTCCTCCGTTATATAGAGATATAATGTATATGTTACATGTGCTGCTTTATGATGTTGTAAATGATGTGTGTACTTTTGTTTTCGGTTTTCTTTTTTATTCACTGATATTTTCTGCTCTTTTTTTTCTATATACCAACAAACTCATCTCGTTAATGGAAAAGTATTTTGATGAGAAATGTGTGTTCCTTCCCGTTATTAAAAGACACGCTGTTGCTTATGTATTTTTCCACACTGACCTTTTCACAGAAGTCAAGGAAAAACTAAGTACTATAATAATGCATCCACAGTGATAACACAAAAATAGTTAATGGCTGTTTTAGAATGGGCATTTTGTAAGGATCCATTATCAGAAAATGGTTACGTAAAGGTTATCTCATATTCACACATTTCCTTTCCTATAATTCTTTTTTTTTTTTTTTACAGATTCTTACTTATAACTATGTATTAAAGCACATGTGTATATATACAACCAATATAGTGATACATTGTCATGATTACGCGCATATTAAATAAAAACGGAAAATATGTCAGGAATCCGTAAAGGCGTCACACGCACATGAACAAAGGTGGCGAGTTTGCAAGGAATTGCTATTTTAGTCAATTTGTTAAATGTCGGTCAAACAATGATAACTTTCCAACTTTGTTCCAACTGTTAACTATATTATTCATCCTAACCCATCCAGCACTGATTTATTTATTTATAACATGACATATTCTCCATATAATACCATAATCCAGCAGGATCCTGTTGGAGAAAGAGTTACAATCGATTGTAAGTTACAACTAATTGTAAGTTGAATCACGTGTTCTAAATGCGCAAATCTGATTGGTTGAAACGCGCAAATTTTCTGACTTAAAATTTATTTGGAACTTACAATCGATTGTATCTCTCTCTGCAACGGGGCCCATGCTTCAGAGGGCTAATGCGGCTCTATATATACTTTTTGATACAATTATGTCAGGGTTTTATTGCCCTTTAACTATCATATATGACGTCATGCACAAACTAAAACTGATCGCATGTTAACAAACATATATCAACTTACTAAGTAACCCGATATTTATGTCATGGTCATGTGCATCCACAATCTACTTAAGATGTGAAGTTCGCGCTCCAGGTTATTTAGGTGATATTCCAACTTTTAGGGGAAACTATCAACAAGTTAAACAAAAATTAATCTTTATATATCACCTGATATGATAGATCACCGGCTCAAGGCGTTTTACAGTGACATTGAAGTCATCATATAAAACATTGTACAAAAACATAATCAATTTATACGTGACGTGCACAACTCCTACGCCAATTGGGAGCATTTCATCATTCTGGCAGTCACGACAAAAAAAAAACACACACATAACGGAATATAGTGGAATACGGACTCTAATCATACAAAGTCCTGGGGGTGTTTCACAAAGATCCTAAGTTGAACTTAACTCTAAGTGGGACTTAAAAAGTGGGACTTAAATATTTTGGTAAGCCAATTATAGCCTTGGAATCAAATATATTCAAAAGCTAAAATGCTAAAATAAATTATACATAAATAAACATGAAATCTCCTTGATAATAGAAAATATTAATTATTTGAATCAACATTTTATGCTTTTTAAAAGAACTTTTACATTTTGTTCTCCAAAGAAACAATCGGCTTTCCATAATTGTTAAGTCCAACTTAGAGTTAAGTTCACCTTAGAATCTTTGTGAAACACCCCCCTGGGTGTGTTTGACAAAGATCCTAAGTTGAACTAAAATTCTAAGACACTTCCAAAGTTCTAACACAAATTTATATCAATAACTTCAATTCTAATTGGTAATAATAAATATTACTGTTTTTTAATCAAAATGTATGCCTTTTAAAAAGAACTGTTCCCCAATTTTACAAAGAAACTTTCCAGTAGAGAGCAGAAGATGATGAGAGCAAATTTCTTGCTGAAACCGGAGATGGCTATTTTTCTCTTTCTCAGAGGTAGAGCACTCGTCTTATATATGACCGGCAGGCTATGGGGTTGAACACCGGTCGGGTTGGTAAAAAGACGCCTGACATTTTACAGAATGGAGAAGGAAGGTAGCATCCATGTGACTAGCTCCATTATGTAGCTTGCAATATTAATTTATAGCTGACCAGCGGCCTATATGGCTAATGCAATTGAGAAGGCATGCAAGGGCAGAACTTTGACTTTGACTTCTTGTAAACAAAAATTACATACATGCTGGGCTGGGTATCAATCCCACGACCTTAAAGGGATAATATAGTTTTTGTCAAACTGAATTTAACTCACCAAAACCTGCACCATAAATTACACATTAACAGTAATAACTACACCATGCTCGAAATGTATAAACAATTCCAAACGACTAAGTAAACAAGCCTGTTATCATTTTAAAAAATAGCCGTTAAAATACAAGACGGCGATCTGTAAACACGCATTGGTTACAACCATTTTGAAAAGAAAACATTGTGCATGTGATGTTTTGTTGAAAAAAATGATTAAATAGAGAGATCATCAAAACATATTAAAAAAGCTATTTTGTAAATTAAAAAAAAGTAAAACAAAATGTGGGATCCCAGATTTATTCCGATCGGAAATAACTATGTATTAATACTTCAGCTGTTTCTGAACCGATTTTGATCAATAAAGTTTATTCTGCCATTAAAATGGTATGCTCTTTCAAATTTGATATATATATAATCCCTTTAACCCATTGCCTACGGGGAAATGGTGAGCCCCGTAATAACTCTATTGGGATTGCAAAATCTAGTATGGAACAGATTGACGTGAAGGTGTATTCCAAGACACTCACACTGTTATATAATGTACATGTCAGAGCTGCAAATTATAAATATCACCATACACTCTGTCATGCTTTAGTTAACTCGGGTAAGTGTCGGCAAAATAAATTGAAAGGTAATCGCTTTTTAGCATAGTTTTTTTTTTTATTGAAATGACTATGGTTTCATGGCACATGCAGGCCAATCGGCACATTTTGTATATCAAGAGACCTTCCATAATTATACACGTATTAGTTCGCAGACAAATTCAGTAAAAATAACAAACGATCCATATCTGTGTCTCTGTTCAATTTATTGACTTGGCAATAATAATTCCTTCCGGAATTAATGTGGGTCGATATCAAAACGCATCGTGATGGTTTTGTCTTTGCGTTATTGCGTACAAATTATGTATAGACTGACAATGATATTGATTGTTTTTGTCGATATTTTTGTTTTTGTTTTAGTTCTCCAAAATTGATTCCACTCGTATTACAGGATAAGTTATTATTGTATTTTCTCATAGTCCTCGTCGAGTCCAACAACATTGCCCGGGGGAGCGATTTATGAAGACATCTGCTTCTGCTTAAGATCAATGTATAAATCCATCCCCACCCCACCCCACCCCCCCCCCCCCCCCCATAATATACAAAGAATTGATTGGAATATAATGGTGATGACTATACTATTATAGGAATATCCGGCGTTCGAGACTTTAGCAACCATTTATTTATAATATACAAACAAACATAAAGAGACGTACGTGAGGCAACGCACACTGAGCTAATCCGACTGAAAACCAGTCGGATCGGGTCGTGTCGGCTCTGTGCATTCACCAAACCAGGTGGGAAAACAAATGTTTGTAACTTATGGGCCTGAACGGAAGCTCTTAACGGACACATTGTACAATTTAACTTATGTGTCTCTTTTTGATCAGGTAAGAGAGAAATCGAATTTTGTATTAATTTATGTTTTTAAAATCGGTAAACGTCTAGGCTAGACGTTAAAGGGGACCACCAGGCAAAGAACAACACATTATTATATGATTTGGTACCGTTTTGTGATATCAAATAGATACCCAACATTTTGCAAAGGGTTGTGTAATTCATAAACAAAGCAATTAATTTCCACCACTTACGGAACCTCTGCTATTTCCTGGTTCCATACGGGCCAACCATTTGCTAGTGCGCCAATGCTATTCACGCGTACGTTTGTAAACAATAGATTCCCGGGCGATTCGTTCGCTCTGCACACATTGCAATTCACCGCACGCATCGCAGTCTACGCAATTCAGACCACCTGAACGCATGCTTTAGAATGGTGATGCGTTTCCAATTATATATTTTGTTCCTGGAAACATATTTTCGTGAACTTGTTGATGGAATGGAATACTAAAGATGTTACCTTTCTTTAATAAGAATATTATTTTTGGGTGGTGGTACCATTTAAGGGGTAGCTACACACGTCGATGAACACACACATCGTTCAATATAAAATATGACCGACTGCAATGGCAATGCATTGACTTGCGAACACACACGGTGCAAGGATCCATGGAACAAAGGCTCTCACTACCCTAGTTGGCAGGGGCGTCGATCACGGGGGGATGGGGGGATATATCCCCCCCAATATTTGAGGTGGGGGGGGGGGGGGTGGCCTGTATTATCATCCCCCCCAATATTTGGGAGGGTAAAACAAAAAGTATACTGGCGCATGTAATTGTGGAAGAGGCTACCATAAGCAAAACAAGAAGTGCGATCCGCCCTTTGGTTTTCTGCAAACTTGATTTCATTAATTGTGTTTATCTATAACACGGTAACTCAGAAACAAGTTTATAAAACGTGAAATTGATGCCTTAGGTATGCTCCAGATTGCACAATTTCAAGCCCCAAAATGCAAAAGCTTCCTACCGTGGGAGGGGGACACGCCCCTCCCACACCCACCCCCCCAGGCGCGGATCTACGGGGGGGGGGGGGGGGGGGGGGGGGGAGGGGAGGGGGGGGGGGGTAGGGGGTTTAACCCCCCCCCCCCCTTGGGCTGCCAAGTGAAAATGTGATGTGCATAGACAAACGCCATCATGGGTTTAAACCCCCCGCCCCTTGTGCTGCCAAGTGAAAATGTGATGTGCATAGAAAAACGCCATCATTGTGTCCAGACCCACACAGGTTCGTGGACGATGCTCCGCATCGTCATTGGGTCAACCCCCCCCCCCCTAGCAAAATAGCCTAACAAAATCGCCTCGCCGCTACGCGGCTCGTGGACGATGCTCCGCATCTTCATTTGGTCAAACCCCCCCTTAGCAAAATAGCCAAAAAAATCGCCTCGCCCCTTCGCGGCTTCGCGGCTTCGCGGCTCGTGGACGATGCTCCGCATCGTCATTGGGTCAAACCCCCTCATCATCCCCCCCAACCATGAGAAGAAATCGACGCCCTTGCTAGATGCTAAGCTACAAAGCAACTATTGTACCTGGTCACTTTCTATAGCTTGCCTACCATATCTTAGCACTGTTCTACACACACCTCCTATTGCTATAATTATCATTAGCCTACACACATTCTACATTACAATGTACAATCAATACAATGCATAGTAAACAACTGACTTGATCACTTAACCCACTCCATGTTACTCCCTATTCAACCTAATTTCAATGTGCACTGTAGTGTCCCCTGAACCTAACATTATACCAGGCATATTATATATACAAGACCTGGGAAAATCTGTACAGTGTATTGTAATGTGTGTACGGATACCAATGGTACGTGTATTATAACGTACGTTTCTGAGTGTGTCGCTGTGTAACCAGCGCATGTCGTATTAGTATCGACTAATCAAGTGCCGAATTATCCAGAGGCTGAGTTACCTCAAGCCATATTTTTCCTAAGTAAAACAGAAACATATTAAATTCATTTATTGAAAAAGTAAGAGTTCAATTGATTTGATATTTCTCACATTTTATTAACATCTTTCCCTAGTTACATGCACATTTTGAGAAAGATCCGCGGTGTTTGCAAATGTGTCACAGTCACACAGCCTTTAAGAAACGGTTAGTAAGAACGATTGCAAGAAGCGTTTGTCCGAATGTCATTCTTACTATCTTCGAACAACTTGATATAATGAGCTGATTGTGCGCGAAATGGGCCGATATTGCCCAGGTGTGTGATTAATGTGAGGGTTTTGCTTGACCTTGTGGTGGTTTTACCCGAATATGAGATGCTTTTTGCCCGAATTGACGTTTTAAAAACTGCCGGAGGGCTCCAGCCCCCTTAATAAAAGTCCACGCCTCAAACGTGTATTGTAAACATTACAACTGAATAATCATTGGGTATGTAATGGGATAATGGTCTTTGTAGCTCTGGCACGTAATAACTGTTGGCATGTTAAAGAAACGGAATCAATTCAGGAAGAGATTGAAAGCGGGAGGTTCCATTATGCATCAAATTTGATAGCTTATCGATGGATAAACGGGAATAAGTTATTTGCTGATGTAATGATAGCATTATTCATTTTATTCAAATATGGATAAATGAATAAATATGGATAAATGAGTATTCCATCGTTTTAATAGCATACCTGAAGACGGATCATGGATGTTGAAGGTTTTCAAATATCGTAAACTCTATACGTAGCTCTACTTATAAAGGGCAGCCATTCATTTTAATGGTTAGAAAATTGGAGCTTATTTTCCCAAGGGGGTTGTACTTAGGTACATGGATTTGCTGTTCTTCCTCATCATGGGTGAATGAACCATTTTTATCCGGGGGGGGGGGGGGGGGGTGGAGAGATGGGTCTTTGGGCCGAATGTTATCCTTCCCATTCTTCACGTCACATGCACGTGAAACAAAGAGCTGTGGATTTTGAAAAAAGATAATAATGAGTGTGGCAAAAAATAAACATTATTTTGAAATTAATGTGGTGATTTTTGCTACAAAATGAGGTTATGTTCCCTCCATTATTTGTCCAATTGTTAGTGTTTTTCAAACTCCCTGTAAATACTTTTGTTTAATTATATTAAGCGCTTTGTAAATGTTATTTGTATTATTATTTGTATTAGCTATTATCATGGGACCCCTTTGAAAATCAGTTTCTGCTGAAAGGGCCATCCCACCCATTTGTGGAAATAAATAAATAAAAAATAAAAAAAATCAATTCTCCACATGTAGCCTTATACGGCAAAGGACAGCTCTCCTCCGCAAATTTGATTCGAAACACAGCCTCGCAAGACACCCTAAGACCACCTCATCGTGCTCTATATCATGTAGTGGAACTTGGCATGAGATTGAAATTGGTACCCCAGGGCTTGACCTCTCCCCATTTCATTAGCTACCAAGGAGGCGGATATACGGCAAATAACGGCCACTAACAGTAACAACAACTAACAGTAACAACAAGTTGGACAACATACATCAACATGCCACAGGCACAATACTTCTCCCCCATCTGCCAATCCCCTTTCACCCTCCACATTAGCTGTACGTGACCTCCAAGCGGCTCTCTGAAAGGACACAACTGACAACCGCGGATGTCAACGAACAATCACCAAGTTGGCCTGAAATCACAGGCCACAAGACTCCTCCACCTAAACTATCAACATGATTAAAATCATGAACATGTACATAGACAAATTTACTTGTTTGAGGTGGTTGCATTCGCGAAGAATCCCCCTTCCTCGTTTCACTGTCCATCGACCGGGTTCTCCTCTCCGCCGACGGACCAAGGACAGCAAAGAACAGCCACTTAGTTGGGCAGCATGCATTCACATGCCACAAGTCTTCTCCCCTCAACAACCAACATGCAAGTTAGCTTGTGACACCTCCACCCCACTCCATATTAACTATACAGGGGCCGCGGAAAGGTTTGAAAGAGAGAGGGCTGACCACATTTTAATTGTTATAATAATTGTTATGTTATGCTTATGTATTTTATTGTTTTAAGCCCAAAAAAGTGGGGGGGGGGGGGGGGGGGCTGCAGCCCCCAGCCCCCGGTTCCGCGGCCCCTGCTATACTGCTCTGTCTAACGGTTCTCTACAGGGATACAACTAAAAACCGCCGATGTCAAAGAACAAGCACGAAGTTGGCCTGACATGACATGCCACAAGACTCCTCCCCCCTCAACAACCAACATGCTCCAAAAAGGAAAGCTGGCACGAAACAGTTGTCTTCAGGTCTAGGGACGCCCATCCCCTTCCCTATATAGCATGCCTAGTACATACAACATACGTCACTGTGTATCGGTTCTCTGCTGGGGCAAGACAACGAAAACTAAGGACTGAAATAGTGACCATGGATGATTGAATGTCGATGAACAACCACTAAGTTGGGCATGAATGGCGGTTTACAAGACTCCTCCCTCCTCATCAACAGTCATCATGCTAAAATCAAGTACTTTTATATACAGCGCACTTCTCTGAAGACTTACTCAAGGCGTTACAATACAAACAAAAAAGACAAAGTACACAAAACAGTGTACAGGTGTAACCTCTCTCTAGAATTTAACAGCTGTCATTATATTAAGAGCTTTGAGTACTAAATAGAAACGCCTTCACATGCTTCTGGAAAGATTCGAGATTTTTTATTTTATTTTTAAAATAATTATTCAGACACGAAGTCCTGTCAAAATGTTTGCATGGTTAGGGCAACACTGATGGATGACGAGACCGCGGATAAATACAGAGAGCAACCGCTAAGTTGGCCTGAAATCACAGGCCACAGGAGTCCACCGCCTCAACCGCCATGACAATCAACATGCTCAACATGCAAGGCTTGACACGAGACGGCCATCAACGTCCATGACGTCACTAACCCATAGAGAAACAGGTGGATATATACATAGAATATATTAAGTAGAATGGGGGGTAAATAGATATACTGGGAAACCCCCTGCTCCCTTGCTGAGCAATACACTAATTGAAGAATCATTAAAGACTCGTGACAGTGCATGCTAAAAATATCTTCGAAAACATCACGAATCCTTCCGAATTTCAAAGAACATCAATGATTTACCACTCCAGCGTATATTTACAATATGAGAATATCTTTAATTCTCTCTGTGTTAGTGAAAACTAAGTCATATTATCTCCGTAAACATTTAGTAGTTCCTAATCCCACATTTGCATATAGAATGTGTGAGATTCGAGCGAATAACCGGATATTTGTCGAT